>JAOXYM010000003.1:1773538-1784682 GCA_028567055.1 Leptatherina wallacei
TCATCATGGATGTGATGCTATCATGTCAATATGGAGCAGAACCTCTGAGGAAGGTTTCCATCACCTGGTTGGATCTATCACACCAAGAATTAAGGCAAGAAGGGTTCAACCCGGTACTAGCAAAGTGTACCTAATAAGGGCCATTAAGTCTTGTTGTGACACAACAAAGCAGCTATAATCCAACATTTATTGCTACATCTTTTCTCATGTTAGAAAATAATTTGCATTCACTCTTTTAATTGTATCAAATGATGCATTACATGTCATTTTATGCTGCCTGACTATGAATGCAGACACACTGATAAAATCGCACTGTTTGACTCTCACCTTGAAATTTCATTAAATCATATTGACATGTAAATCATAAATAATCGCTGTTTTGGCATTTAGTTAAATCTAATTTGATTAAGCTGTTTTTGTTTTAGTTGCAGAAAGCGCTAATTTGTATAATATTCCCATTTTCATGCAACACTTCACGCTGTAATTATTGACCAACTGTGTGCAACTCTTCCTCACCTTGTCAACAGTGAAAATGTCTTTAAATCATCTTCTTTTAGTTTGTTCATGAAGTTATCTGATGGTAATGCCATGAAACACAAATTCTTAAAATCCAAACTGCAAAACAATTGTCAATATGTGGAGTGTATCTGAAATATAGTTCCCCTGTACTCTAACCAAACATGCCTATTTTTTCCTATTCTTTAGCTGCATGAGGCTACCCTTCCTCACATGTTTGTTCAGCAGCTCTAAAAGATAGCAAAAGGGAACAAAATGTTAATTTCAGGGGTCTGAAATCCTGTAAGGTGTTGTCAGAAAACTGCACATGGTGCATTTCTTTTCTCGGGCTTGCCCTGTGATGCTTTACAGCAAAGAGAAGCAAAAGATGTTAATGAGTTCAGCTTTCTCTGGACACAGCTCTCGTGTGTGGCTGCTGGTGTGTATTTTTGCTTTGTTTTTCATTGGTTAGTCCTGTGGAGGAAGAAAATGGAAGAAAATGCTAAATATTCACATATCCATGTTCTCCGTCTTCACCTACCAGACATTTATTTAGGTGCTGGTTGAAAAAGCAAAATGTTCACAGATTGCACAGGTGACAGAAGTCTTGAACAGATCACTGGTTTCTTAAGGAAAAATAATTTAAAAACAAATGACTGGAATAAATTAGTTAACTAAAAAGTTTCAGTGCGGTTTTTAGTGTTTTTCAAGCACCTGAAATGATTTTATCATCTTATATATAAATTCTTTATTCCAATTAGGGCTCCACAATATATTGAATATTAACCTTCATCATGATATTAGCCTCCATGATATACATACTGCAACAACTCCCTAAATTGCATTAAATAGTCCCTATTTGCATATTGTAAGGAAGTGATGTGATGCTATTCTGAAACGCTGCTGTACATTCATGCTGTGTGAATCAAATGGAATGGAGATGCTAATGGTTGTGACAATAGAGCCCACAGAGTGGATTCTTCTGATGGCTGAAGGTAGAGAGAGAAATGACATGTGGATGCAGAAGGACTCGTGGCTAAAAAGGAACAGCACATTGTCTATTTGGAGCTATTTTGGTTACAAGCAAGGTAACGCATTAAAAACAGCTACTCTGCTCTGCCAAGCACCAGAGGTAACATGGTGAATCTGCCACCTACAGTATAACCACAAGGAGCTATAGACAAATCCAGCAGCCTTTTTATGTGTTCCACACTATCATAATGTGGAAAGAACATGCACTTACTGGGGATTACAACCTTAAAACTGTACCTGTGCAGGGAACAAAGTAAACAAAATATAGAAATTTATATTTTGTTATCCTTATTGATGAAAATGTAACATTTGGAGCAGTTTAGGTATCAATCAATCGCTTGTATTTATATAGTACATTTCACAACAAAACATTTCCAAAGTGCTGCACACAAAATCATGTTGTGTTATGAGATCGGGTATACTAATTTGTTGCAGACTCTGTAGAAAACTTGCGAATATGTGCATGCAGACGATAAACATTTCTCTCAGATTATCAGAGTAATGATGAAAAAACAAACAAGTGAAGACCCGGTGTACCCAGCCTTCCTTATGAACACGAGAACTTGACCCAAAATCTACACTACACAACAAAATCTGACTCATGATTAATCATAATCGCAGCATATGTAAAGTTTCACATTTTACAGTTTCCGGAAGTGTGATCCAGTCTTGTTGACTATTAACAGGAACAGACTGCTGGGGGCTGCAAAAATGGCAAAAACAAACAAACAAACAAACCAGAAAGCTCCCCTAGAAGCCGCTAACAGCTGTTAGCGGCTAACATCGGACATACTGACTTGCACTGTCCTTTCCACACAGTAAACATGATAAATAAAAATGATAAATCATAATGCGCAATAACCTCCATTAAACCATTAAAATATCATCATCACTAACAGTAGCAGCATCATGAAATCTGATAGGCTGCCATAATGACACAGAAAGAATAGAGCCTGGGCATCACATGCAGTTTTATTGCTTAAAATTCTCAGAACTGAAAACAAATGGCAAGTTTTTTTTAATAAGCACAGTGATATCTCCAAACTCAAAAAGTATCGATACTTTTACTGGCTGGTAGCGATCAAAGTATCGACTCCAAGTATCGATTTGCCCATCCCTAGTTTGGTGAACTTGCTTACCAGTAACTTGCTTGTCGGAATTGCTGGCTTGTTATGTTAACTTGGCCTATACAGCCTCCCAGGTATGTTCTTCCTGCTATTGTGTAGCTAAATTGTTAAAATGCTTCAGTGTGACTTATATGTAGTTTTACCTTTCAATGGTGCATTTTTTGATTGATGCAACTTATACAACTGAGCGACGTATCAACACTGACCTGCTGGAAAGCTGGACAACAGAACCAAATGATCCTACTTTCTTTGTTTCCTTTAATATTCCTATTAATGTGTCTATTATTATGCAAGCAACCTTGAACAGTTACTTTTCAAATATTACTTGCACCAATCAATTATTCAACTGGATAAACAAAAAGTGACACATTGCCCACCAACCAGAGCCCTGTGGCTGGCACACCTAACACACTCCTTACTCTGATCCCTTTAATATTGGTGAAATAATGAGTCCATTTGTACTTAAACCCATTCCTGTGGAAACCAAAGGTTGATAAATGATGCAGCTTAGTTTGGGGCCAGACACACAACACTGCGTTACATCAGGAATGCCACCAGGTGATGGCTCCAACACTGCAGGGTGGATAACCTTTTGAAAAGGCTACAGGGTACATTACCTTTTGAAACAGTTAAACATTCATGTGGTGGCCATTAACTGTGAAGCCTGTTAAATACTCCTGGGTTGCATGAGCATTTGGGCCAGTATTTCCATCTACTGGAAAGGTTTTCAGATCCACTTCTTAGAATAGCAAATTTTACAGAGAAACATGGAGGGACACATCAAATTGACCATCTGAATTTCTAACCCTGCATAATAAATCACACCAATAATCTGGAGGAGTTCTTTTTGCGTGGACTGGTATTGCTTTGTTGAGTTTTGAGAGCCCCCCCCCCCCCAGTCTGTCAACCATCAGTCCTGCTCTGGTTTACAAATGACTGATCTGACCTGTCATCTTACCTGCCATCACACTGTCTGATGATTTAAAGGTGACAAGGGTTACGAGCCATCCAATTTAAACAAGCTGGCTTGCAGCAAAGGTCACTGACACCTCGGTTTCATCCAATCCAATTACAGGAATGGAGTAGCTATGAAATTTAAAACAATCTGCACATATCTTCAAATGCAATGTTCAAACGAACAAAACTGCTTTGACAAAACAGAATAATTACAACAAAAGGCTTAACGTTCACTAAAAAACTGCTTATTTTATAGATGTGTTCATATGTGCTTAAATTTCTAAGAAAGGAAAATTAAATCTTTGCCCCATATGTTGCCTTAAAAAAAAACTTGAGACTATTTTAAAGATTGCTTAAATTTTCTTCCAACGGCACAAACTGAGAATCAAACATACTGTACGTCACAGAGTATCAGGCATCTTACTTAGTAATAACTTACTCTGTTTTGTGGAATTACTTCCCAAATGAACAGCAGCACACCGGAGAGTCATCTACCAATATCTGATGGCAAAGGGACACTCAATCCTCCAGATAAGGGCTACTCGGTTCGGTCCCATGAGGGCTGCAGTCCTGCAGGTTTGCACTGTCTCCCTGCTCCAACACACGACTAAAATTAAATGGATCCAACAGCCTATGAAATTCTGCACAGTGACTCATTCATTTAAATCAGGTGGGTTGGAGCAGGAAGACATGGAAAACATGCAGGACTGAATTGAGCAAACGTGGTCTAGATTCTGGACAGGAAAGATGCCATCCACTGTATGTTCAACTGGGTGTATCTCCTTCTCACCTACTCAACACTTACACTGCAGCAATAAGTCTCCTCCCCAGAAGCTTCCGCAACCATTTGCACCTTGAATCTTGTGACCAAAACATGACACATTTTAGTCAGACAAGTTCAGCTCCTGTGTGACAACAACTCGTTGAGTCTGTGACAGACGTGCCTTCCACAGCAGCTTATAGTCCTGAAACTCCGCACCAGTCAGAACAGAGTAAGTACAAAATAAGTAAGTATATGTATAAAATAACAAGTATAAAACATGTTTTTAAAAAATAAGAAAAAAGTCCAACTAACATTCATTCAAGAACTTTGGAGAATCTTCTAAGCGCCAAGAGCAGCCATGCTTGATGGATATTATTAATGTCATAAATCTCAAGATAATAAGTTAACTATGTTGCTATCTCTAGATAACAGATTTTTCTCGAGATAGCAGGTTAATTGTATTTTATAATCTATGATAAAAGAAATAAGACTTTTAAAACAATCAAACTGCTAAATTCTGAGCTGAGCTTAATCTTGTGATCTGGAGAAAACAAAGTTCTATGTCATGATAAGTTGCAGGAGGTGTTATCTTGAGGAACATTTCTTCAGACGAGATGGACTGACTTGTTTTCACATGAAAACTTTGTGATCTTGAGGTGGCAGAATAATTTATCATTTCAGACGTGGCGGCTTCGTGTTGAATAGCATTAGTCTTACTGTTTCTGCTCTTCCTACCCACGTTGTGTCGCTGCTGTTCATAGTATAGATCTATCCTGAAATTTGGTTTCCTGTCAACTGTTTCATCCTCCACTTTGTGTGCATTTTGTTATCTCTAACTATGCCAGACAAATTTAAGATTATTCAGATGATTTATTTTGTGTGATTAACATATCTCAGTAACAAAAAGTAACAGTTCTCCACCCACTCATCCACTGCTCCCACACAGAGTAAGATTTCCCCAGCCAACTGAGATAAAGGTAGTGCAAAATATCACTTTATCTTAGCCCCCTTACCATGTGGGGGTGATAGAGTGCTTTTGATATCTGTCACAGCTTGAATTTCTTTAAATTCGATAACAAGTGCTGCATCACCGGCAAAGTCCAGTGGAGGAGAGCATTAGGGAATGAAGTTCCAGGACTAATGCGCCAGTGCGGCAGCCGTGTGAAGCAACCTGCTTTGCTTATTCCCTGACACCATGCCACATGTGTGTTTAACTTTTTTTCTTTCTTTCTTTTTTTAAAACCTTGGTTCATGTTCTGCATTGGACTGTTTCACTCCAATAAGTTCTGCCTCTGAATTAATTGGGCTTGGTACAAAACCTCAAATTGTTCAGCAGGCTCTGACAGGCGAGAGGAAACAGCGACTGCCACAGTTGCATGAGCTTTAATAAAAAATAAAAGCATGACTAGAGGCTAGCATCAGAGGCTGTCACAGTCACAATGAGGGAGAAAAAGTCATTTCTACGTCTTTGACAAGAAGCAGGTGACTAGTTTAAGTTGAGTATTTTCTCTTATTTATGTGTTATGAAATAGCTGAAGCAACACATCAGTTTCAACAATAAAACCTCAAGATGATCCCTGAACTGTACGGGTATCCATCAAAAACCTAATGAAAAGCCCAAATGACAAACTTCTTGATGTGATATTGGCCAGGAGTTGAATTGCCTGTACATACTGTATATGTTTAATCCACTCCTTCACTGATATGACTCTGTACTGTTTCTGTAAAACACCCAGCCTGTTTCCTGAGTCTTTGCACCACAGACTTCCATATTGTGGATCATATCTCCTTTTCTCTGCTGTGCAATTGATCTTAGACTGTGAAAGGGAAACCTGCCAGCTTTACATAATTGGATTCCAAAAGATTGCTTCTCTGTTTGAGGCTTACATCAATCTCTGCACTATTAGAGGCAATGAAGTAAGTCTTATTGTCATTTCAATTGTCTTTTATTGAAGGTATGCATTAGAGGTGTGCATCTTATATGTCATGTTTGCTGGTATTACATTGTCCTCCTACAGAGAGCACCCACATTTGTATGCCTGAAGTACACTGCTTTTTAATTTCTGTTAGTGTTTATTTAATATTTCAACCCCCTCCCTGTGTGTAGTGCACCTATTGTAGTTGTATGTGGGTTTTGCTGGAGGTAAATTAAGAAAAGATTGACAGAACTGCATGCACGTACGTGATCACATTCATGCACGCATAAACAAACACAAAGCATTGCCTTGGCAGCTCTGAGCCTATTTCCCCTTTGGAATAATCTCACCACACTTTCCTGCACAGCCGAGTATCGTGATCATTCCCAGTTTCTGTGCAGCTGATAAGACCCTGCTCAGTTCATTGCAGTTTGTCACAGACTGCAAACGCCATGTTCAGTGGACAAAAGCTTTGCATACTAATTTCGGCATTACTGCATTTTCCGAGCAGCGGTAGCAGCTGTGTGGTCATGTCCTGAAGAGTGCTTTAACAAACTATCCCCCAGTTGCTCCTCCACTTGCAGCGGTTTCCTATTGCCAAATGCTAAATGCTTGTCCTCGTGCAGAGATGAATCGCAGCATTTAATTGGCTGCTATGATTGATATAGGCTGTGTGTATTAGAGCACATGAGGGGAGTGGTGACAGAGCATTTGTGATCTGCTTCCCGTAGCATCACACCAAAGAACCAAGAAAGCCTTTTTCTGAAGAGGAGAAAAAAAGAAAAGGATCTATATATTCATTTGATTGAGTCAATTTGATTTAATTGGATTATAATTGGATTGGACTGTATCTTTGAAAGTGCCTTGAAATGACTTTGTTGTGAATTGGCGTTATATAAATAAAGCTGAACTGAACTGAATTAATTCTGCAGTCTTAATCACAGCTTGAATCACAGTTTTGTGCCAAGTTCTGGAACATGGTTACATTTCTGCAGCTCGACACAGGGTTTGTAATAAGATAGAGTTTGGAAGTTAAATTGAGGAGAAAAAAAACGAAAACAAGAAAAATGGGTAGCACATCCCAAATTGAAGGAAAATCCGCACTACTCATATTTGAGTTGCTAATTGGCTCACTTGCGTGTTTCGGCACTAGGGTTGTCATGATACTAAAATTTCAAATTCAATACAAATACTAAGGATGGATCTCAATACTCGATGTTTCAATACTATTGAGGAGAAAAAAATAAATCAGTCAGAAGACCACAAAATACCACAATCAAAATAACACGACTAAATTATCTATTAATAAATCTAAAAAAAGACATTAACAGTGTAAAATATTAATGAACTATTTTAAAGCTCTATTTGTTCGAGCAAAGATACAGTCTTTTGACAACACTATTCGCCACAAAGGTTTCATCAGAGCATCTTCTCTGACAAGGTCAAGCACAGAATATAAACTCCACTTGATGCTATACAGGTTTTCAAAAAAGACTTCTTGATTCTCACTGTTTGGGGGTTTGTACAAACGCTATGTTGGTGTTAAAAAAATAAATGCAGTGGTATGGAGAGAAATTAGACTCAATGTCATTGTGTGTGCATAATACATGGTTTTGTAAACCGTGTAAACTAATTTGTGTATAACTTTGGGTACTTGTATGTGTAACATGTGGTTTTTAAACCATATAAACAGTTTTGTGCGTAACTTGTAGTACTTTTAAATGTGTAATAATAAATGCACCCACAAATATCTAGAAATTATGCACAAAACATAAATTTACACATGCACAAATTACAAAAATGAACTATTCTTTTATAAAAAGCCACTTTGAAATAATTAGGGAAGAAAATCCAATGAAAATCCAGATGACCCAGCTTTCCACCAGCACTTGAATACACCATGTGCGCTCGAAGCTGTGAGGCTCCCGGAAGTGTTAAAAGAGTCTGAAAACCTCTAGAGCACCTGCAAACTGATCCAGTGTTGTCTCTGCTTACCAGGAGATTCATGGACACGTATTTAAAGATTTGTCTACGTAGGAGCCTTTTTAAATATGAAAGTATGAGATTTGTGAGATTTATGGTAAGAAATTTGTGTGTAGAATTTTAATGTTTGTGCATTTTGTAATTTCTGCATGTGTAGATTTATTTTTTGAGTGTAATTTCTAGATATATATGTGTACTTTTCATCACACATTTGCAAGTACCCAAATTTACAAACAAGTTAGTTTACAAGGTTTACAAACCATGTATTATGCACACACAATGATATTGAGTCTAATTTCTCTCCATAGCTTCGACGCTACATGTCACATTCACCCATTCGCACATACAGCACTTCTATTGTTACATACTAAGTGCTTTCTATCACTCGCATTCATTCCCTGGTAGACACACCAGAAGCCAACGTGGGGTTCATTGTCTTGCCCAAAGACACTTCAGCATGTAGTCAGGGGAAGCCTGGAATCAATCCACCGACTTTCTGGTAGGCAGACGGCTGCTCTTCCTCCCAAGCTACAGCTGTCCCAAGGTAGTGATTTTAGTGTTTGGTGTTGGGAGTTCTCCTTTCAGTGCAAAGAATTTAGGGAGGACAGTATTTGAATTGTCATTTTACTACATTTGCTTAGACAGGTTTATGTTCACTTCCATTTTCTGGACTTGTAGGCAGCTTTTTGGAGAAATATAGGGATGTAAAGGTGAAGCTAAGCCATAGTGGTAGCTGGCTGTTGGCTGAGTTGAAAATCTTTTCTGATATTACAACATTTTCAACTAACAACTTAGATGAGATGAAAAATTCGTCATTTATTCCCTGAAGAGAAATTCTAATGTCATTTTGCAATCGGTTGATTTAATCTTTCTTGTTTGTTTGTTTTAGAAATAAATGATCAATCTTATTTTTTTGGCTGTTGGCAGGAATTTTGTATACTTCAATCTTGCAGCTACTTGAAGAAGCCTCTGACAGAACACACTGATTCTTCACTAACCCTAACCCTCTGCACGACACAGCCAGGAAACAACAAACTCTGAGCTGCCTGTAGCTACAAGCTAACAAAGCTAACGGGAGCTAACCAGCTAACGGAGATAGCTGGCTAAAAACCACGGTTGTGCTACCCTCTGCCTCCTTGCTGCTGGATATCTGGCACCTGTCAATCAAAAGGACACGCCCCTAATTGTGAAGAATTTCCAGGTTAAATAACATCTAAACAGATGAGTTATAAATAAATTCCCTCCCCCCCACAGTTGTCATGAAGGTAAACTTGACATATTAAAGCTAAAATGTTTTTTGTGTCAGGCTGTAAACATGTTTATTCTGCCATGAAGTTGGTCTTTTTAACAGGGGAGTCTATGGGGATTGGTGCCAGTCCCTAGTGGAGGAGGTCAGAACTTTAGTTTTTGGCACTTCCGTATAGGCTTCACATTTCTCTGCAGGAGGTTGCTGCTTGATCATTATCCATCTAACAGGGCCCTAACTTTGTAAATTGCTGCAATGGTTACATGTGCATGAGTGAATAAAGATGGTGGAAGGAAATTCTTCATGTGTGGGTCTCATCTCTCTGCCTCAGAGTCAGGTCATTCATTACTGAACTCGTGTTTTTCAACTACAGGTGCCTTGTAAAGTGCTATATAAAATCTACCATCATTATTATTCTCTAGACAAGCAGATCCAGGAGCTTCATATCATTTCCCAGTACAGAACCAGAACTTCTGGATCTTGAAAGATAATATGAATGAAAACTCACTGCTAACAGTTTAATGTCCCACATACAGACAGAATGACATATCCAAGTTGAAAAGGACCTTTTATACTTTTCTCCTTTTAGCTTTCTGCTAACGTTGGCAACTTGAAGCATGAATGTGGCAGGTCTTAGATAAACCACATGGCCAGTATTTAAGTCATGATGGATGTGAATGTCATATTTAAGGCAATCATTTTGATATTTGCCCTCATTGTCTCCTCTAAGTCAGTTGTATAAATGGATATAAATTCCTGATTTGCTCATGCCCCTTTCAGTCTCTTTGAAGCTCAGTTGCTGCATTTTTAGATTTCACTGATTACCTGGTTGAGAATGGTGCCAGTATTATTCTTAGTAGTGACCCAGTTAAATGTGTTGTGGCAAACATAATGAAGACAAGACGGTATTACTGTACTCCCCAATATAACGCTGAACAACAGTCAGTGGTCCTTGACCAAGAACACCATACAGATTCTGGGATGGCATACCTTTGCTTTCAAAAGAGCATTATTTCTGGTGATGGCATGTCTTCCACAGGATGTTGGAACCCTGTTCCACGTTAACATGATTATTGCAAACATGCATTTCCACCAGCATGTTTTACTGGTTTCATATGTGCTCATTGGGGAGGCCTTTGAAGTCTGCTGAATTCACTTAAACTAGTTCAGGACAACTTGTACTTCCTGTCATGGTACATTAGCAAGCTGGAAGTGTTTCCAGTAGGAATTTTCTTACACATTTATTCACAAGATTTTTTTCCCCCATATTGTAAGGCAAGTTTATTTGTATGGCACATTTCATGTACAGGACAATTCAAGGTGCTTTTACATACAAACATTAGAAACATTACAGCGGGGTGCAGAAAGCATTAAGAAGAATTAAAAACAAAAGTATTATCATAAAATAAACAACAAAAATTAATAAAGAAAGAAAGAAACCCTCAGAGAAAATATCACTTGTTATCATAAAAGGCTGAAAACAGGAACATTTTTAACAATGATTTAAAACTGCTGAGAGTTTCATCAGACCTGCAGGTTTCTGTGGATTTTGTTCCACATGTGAGGAGCATAAAAACTGAACGCTGCCTCTCCGTGTTTAGTTCTGACTCTGGGAACTGAAAGTA
>JAOXYM010000003.1:1845857-1856336 GCA_028567055.1 Leptatherina wallacei
GACCCGTCCCTCCGTCAGACCCGTGGAGGTCCCGGTTCCGGGGAGGACCCGTCCCTCCGTCAGACCCGTGGAGGTCCGGGTTCCGGGGAGGACCCGTCCCTCCGTCAGACCCGTGGAGGTCCGGGTTCCGGGGAGGACCCGTCCCTCCGTCAGACCCGTGGAGGTCCCGGTTCCGGGGAGGATCCGTCCCCCCGTCAGACCCGTGGAGGTCCTGGTTCCGGAGATGATCCGTGCCCCCATCAGACCTGTTTCCACTGATCCTCAGTTCAGTTTTGTTTCATGTGACAAACTTCAGTCTTTTCCCCCCGTTTCCCTTCCTTAAGAACAGCTTCTTGATAGCCACGTTTCCATGGAGACCCTTCCTGATGAGGCTTTGGCCAACAGTAGACGGATCAGCTGAAGGTCCAGATGCATTTATAAGGTCCCGTGTCAGGTCTTTACTGGATTTGTTCTTTTTTCTTTAGATACCTTTGATCTGCTGTGGACAGTCTTATAGACCTGACTTGTCCTTTGTCCTCCACTTGTCCAGTTTCCACTGAAGTGTTAAGGGCACACTGCCCACCAATGCTGAGGCGTGCCAAGTTTTCAGCCAATGGCTCTTGGGGAATCACCTTGTTTCTGCAAATATATATCTTTTATCTGTCAAATTGTGTTTTCTGATATTTTTTACAGATCCAACAATAGAAATTGGAACAAATGTTGTGTTTATTGTTCAGACTGTTAACACCAAAGTGCCTAAAGATCAAATTTAAGATAAGTTCTTATATGTAGCTACAACACTGACCTATGAAACATTGAAGCATAAAGAAGACTCCTAACTCAACAGGTTAGCCGATCTCAAGTGGCTGAACAAACAATTCAATTGAGCCGTATTGTTTAGCATTCATAACATTGTCATCTCAGTGCACTTTCATTGTTGTCCAATTCTAATCCAATTAAAACAAATCCATTATATGATCCACATTAGTCAGATTTATAATAGCTGAGTTCATGTAAGCTGATTTAAAAAGAAAATAATTGCCTAAGGAATCTTCTGTTGGATTCAGTCCCCATCCTGACCGTGTGGTGGCGGCTGAAATGCTCAGGAACAACTGGACTGAAAATGAATGAAAAGAAAACAGACTTTTAAAAACCTTCATAAAGTCTGGAAACCACATGGAACTGAAGACTCAAGGCTTTGAGTCTAAGATGAAGTGATTAAAAATAGAATTAAAAAAACTTTCACCCTTTTTCCACATCCTCTTTAAAAGCATAATTATTTTTTTCATTGCCAAACCTTTTTTTTTTTTTTTTTTTACACCTTTTCAGCTCAGTTTTATCTTGCTGGAAACATCAAACCGAAAGCCGGTGATTGCAGGATGTTTAGCTCTGTCACATTAACTGGTGACCTCCTGGAACAGTTGTTTAATCCTGTTTATTTGTTTGCACGTGTGTTTTAAATCAGATGCCAAAATTACTCTGAAGACCGATGTAGCATTCAAAGATTTACAAATGTCATCTCTTCAGGTTGATGTTCTTCACTGCTTTTATTATTTATTAAATGTGGATTCTCAAATCCTAAAGCTGACAAAAAAAATCTCCCTCTTCATTCTTTTATCCTAGTTCCTGATTCAGTGCCTGGCCAGATGATGCAAGCCACAGTGAGAGATCTGAACCCCTGGGTGGATTATGAATTCAGGGTGGTGGCAATCAACAGTGTTGGTGTTGGAGAAGCCAGCATGCCGTCGGAGCAGATTCGAACCAAAGCTGCAGGTATCCTTCCAGCTTGGAACTGTTTGATTAGTTTTACTTGTCATCTCTGCTCTTTGTCGTGTTTGTTTTCATCCTCTTGCTTTGATTACAAGTTCACATTTACAGTAAGAGGAGACCAAATAACAGAGATTCATCAACAGTCATGGTAGCTCTCTGGAAGTTGGGAGTAATAATTAATAGCTGCAGAAAACGCGACATTTGAGGAGACCTCATGAGGCAGCGACATGAGCGAGTTTTCTTTGAGCTGCTAAGTTAAGTAGTTCCATCCTGCTGGTTGAATCACAGGGGAACATGCATCCTGTTGTGCCTCACATGGGGCCGGTGCTCGACTGACAACAGCACCCTACAACGGGGGTAATGCCGCTGTCAGAAACAAACCTAATGCCTGTGTGATTAACTTGTTTTGTGTTGGTAGGAAGCTGCAGAGTGTGGCTCTGATCGCCTAATTGAAACCTGCATGGCGTAACAGGATCGTCATCACCTGCATCTGTGGCTCACTACCTTCCTTTTGTTTCTGTTTAGCTCCCAAGGTTGCACCCGTTAGCGTGAGCGGTGGTGGGGGAGTTCGAGGAGAACTGGTTATTATGTGGGAGGTAAGTGGAGGATTCTTGACTGAGCAGCCGTTGTGATAAAGCATCCTTCCTTTGATGAGAAGTGAACTCTGGCAGCGTTAGCGTGTCTGCTGTGGCCTGGCTTCAGCGGAATAGCTTTTAATTAAAGGTGCAGCTTTTCTGGTTTGCTGCCTGCTGACTCCCCGTGGTCTGTAACTTAATAAAGATACAGAGCTACTGCAAATTTTCTATGTGTGAGTAGGATAACAAGTTTGTGCTGAGAGGTGCTGTGTTGGTGCAGCTGTTTAAGAACTTGTTAGATATTCAGTCATGAGAAATAAACTGCATCCTCTTTTACTCCTGATATTTTACATATTAAAAAAAATATTCTCTGGTCCTTTTCAAAATCTTAAAATATGGAAAATAAATCTGATAAATACATTGTGCAAAAAACAGCTGAAACAATAAGTAAATCCCATAATTCAACAGTAGCTAGAAACACCTTCAACATCCAATACTTGAAGAAATAATTGTTTGTATGATGTTATCAGTCTCTCTCGTCGTTGTTCCACTTCAGATCAACGAGGTTAATGGACTTTTGCTTGTACACACTTCTCCTTATGTTCCAACAGCTTTTTACCAGGTAGAGGTGTGGACTTTGGCTGGATAACGTAGACACCTCGATTCTTTTCTTTTTCAGCCTTTCTGTTGTCGGTCTGCTGCTGTGTTTGGGACCATTGTCCTGTTTCATGAGCCAGTTTCAGCCTTTAGCTGCCAGACTGATGGACTCACATCTGACTCCAAAGTACTTTGTCATACAGAGAAGTTCATGGTCCACTTAATGACTAAAAAACAAAGCCCAAACCATTAGCCCTCCACCACCGTGCTTGACAGTTGGTATGAGGTGATTGTGTAGATTTCTACAACCAAAGATTTTTGCCTTTAGACCCATTTATGCTCTTTACTAAAGATGGAGACTGAGCCTTTCCTCTGTCCTCGATCCATTTTCAGGGCTCTTGTGGATGCGTACCCTGATGTAGCAAATGAAGTAGCCATGGGGGCAGTGTTGAGCGGTATATTTGATGTGTGTTCAGCAAAAGGAACAAAGAAGAAAAAGAAACCGCAATGCATTTACCTAACAACTATGGCAATGTACACATGGAAGTATGAAGGCAGTGACGTTTGACAACGTTCTAAAGGGACGTACCTATTTACATACATCAAGGGAGCATAAATGAGGCCTGTTTAGTAAATCACGTTGTGCGTGCGAAGCTGATTTATCTGCATCTACTCCTCCCAGGATTTTGCGCCTGGCAGAAACACCCAGATTGCATATTCATTCAAGGCAAAAGGGCAAAATGTTTTATGGCGCTATTTTGCCGGTTTTACGGGCGCATTCCTCTTTGAATCAGCTGCAACATGTTTTTGCCCCGGTTATCATGTTTGCGCCTGTTTTAAGAAGCCCAAAGCTTTGATAAATCCGGGCCTAAGTGTTTTCTACTATCCCTCACATTCCCCGATAGACACAGTGGGCAACGTTGGGTTCAGTGTGTTGCCCAAGGACTCTTTGACATGTTTTCAGGGAAGCCTGGAATCAATCCACCAACTTTCCGGTTGGAAGACAACTGGTCTTCCTGCTGAGCTACAGCTGCCCCGTGTGTTAATGGGGCGGCCTGCGGAAGCAGCGAGGGTGCGGTCGGTGCTTCAGCATTTTGGCTCAATTTTTGTTGAATAAATAATGAAAGACTAATATTTTATATGTTGACGTTCATCTGAGGTTGCGCTTGCCTGACTTTAGCACCTTTAAAGTATCTCTCTGCCTGTTCTCTTCTTCTGCCATGACTGTGAAGCACTAATCCTGCTTTCTGTAATTCAGCTTCTGCAGTTCTGGTCATAACTTTTCCCACCCTGTCTCAGACAGTTCCAGAGGAACAGCAGAGCGGAGAGGACTTTGGCTACGTCGTGGCTTTCCGCCCACTTGGCAGCAGCACCTGGATCCAAACAGTCCTGGCTTCACCTGACGCATCCAGATACGTCTACAGAAATGACAGCATTGCACCCCTGAGCCAGTTTGAAGTGACTGTGGGCGTATACAACAGAATGGGAGAGGGGCCCTTCAGCCGTGTTGTCAGAGTGCTTTCTGCAGAGGAAGGTGTGTGTTTATGTGCTGCAAACAGAAATGACAGTGGTGATGTTCATTCTTGAAGACGTACACTTTTACATTTAATTCCAATTATGTGTCATGCATCTTACTTCTGTAGAACCCTCTGAAGCGCCATCCAGAGTCTGGACTCGCGCTATGTCAGCCTCGGAGATCGAGGTGTACTGGGATCCAATTCCTCCGGGTTCCAGCAGCGAGAAGATCATTGCATATGAGGTATGAGATAGAACAGAAGAAATAATAGTGCTTGGAGGAATATTCACACAAGGAGCCGACATTAATCCCCTGCATGACTGACAGCACAATAAGCTGGCTCTCCTTTGAATAATCTGCCAGTGGTGACAAGCAGGAAATACTCTGATGTTAGACGATTGAGTTTGTTGGGCGGGCACGTCTTTTTCAGTGGCTGAGATTGGGAATGAAGAGGTTCGCCTGCTGCTGCTTCAGCATCCATAAATGCTCTGAGCCCAGACCTATCGGAGAGCTGCAATTTGAAAAAAAAAGAAAGAAAGAAATAAAAGAAAAAGGGGGGAACATCATACATCACTTCCATCTACAACAAACACTCTCCTGAGATTTGCTAGTGGAAAACTGAGATAAAAATAACATCCTCCTGTAAAAGTCAGATATTTTACATGGGAGGCTATGCCCAGATGGCCTGACCTGTGCAGAGAAGCTTCCAGCTCGCCGCATTGTCTGCTGCACATATTGTTGTAAGACACGACTCTCAAGCGCCACTTTTGGGAGCAAAAGAAACCAATTTAGCCCGGACTATTCTTGTCTGATAAGTGGAAAAGTAAGGAAACAATAACACTCACCTCTAGAACAATATAAAGTTTTAGTTCTGCAAAATGAGTTATTTTTTTGTTACTTATTTGTGTAAAACCTATGGAGTAATAATTAGATTAGGATTATCTGTTTATTCATTTCTACTATATTATGTTGTGTAAATATGATTAATGGACTTCATGTGTTTTTCTTTTTTCATGTCATCTTGTTTTCTATAATGATAAATACATGAAATATTGAAGTGAAGTTTTATCAATTGTCTAAGAAAAAAACCCAAAACAAATTTATGATGCATTATTCAGAGTTCAGTGCCCCAAATAGTCTGAAGTTTTTCATTTTTCAATTTTCTAGGTCGGATTAAATGAGGATGAAAGAAATGAGAGTAAAGAAAAAAAGTTTTGTTGACATTATCTGTCAGTGTTTTACACATACAGTAACTGATTAAATAAAAAAATGAAGAAGTGATAAATGGTCATTCACTCCTGACTCCGCTTGTCATCAGAGTTAATGGATAGAAAACACCATGTGTTCATGTGCTTGCATTTAATTAAATCTGAAACTGGAAACTTGAGGAACAGTATGCAGGATCGTATTTAGGTACCCCCCCCTGATGAAACTGTCCTCCTTGCTCGTATCGGCCAGGGTTGGGCCCCCTTTTCCTCCAGAACTGCTTTACTTCTTCATGGCATAGATCCAACCAGGTGATGGAAACCTTCCTCAGAGGTTCTGCTCCATGTTGACATGATAGCATCACATCCATGATGAGAATCTCCCGTTCCACCACATCCCAAAGGTGGAGTCATGGATGTAGATGTGGTGACTGTGGAGGCTGATGGAGGACAGTGACCTCACTGATCTGAGCTTTGTGACATGGTGCATCATCCTGCTGGAAGTAGCATCAGAAGATGCTCCACTGTGCTCATGAAGGGATGGACATGGTCAGTAACAGTGCTGGTGAAAACATGCCACGTTGGTACTAAGGGGCCCAAAGTGGACCAAGAAAATAAAACAGGGTTTATTTCGTTCCAAAACCGGTGCACTTTACGACTGACCGAGTGCATGAAGTGGGTCCACATGTGATACAAGGGTGTAAAATGGCAACATTGAGTGAAAACATACATCGTCAGGAGGCATTTCTGTACTAGAAGCAAACAAAAAGTATTTGGAAGCAGACAAACGTGTCTAACAACCCACTGTGTGCTCCAATGAGCTCCATCTCTCTTACACCACCCTCAGCTGCTCACACCTTGCTGTTGGAGTTTTGAGACTTTGTAGGCGGAGACTGTGGTTGATGTGTTGTATCCTCTGGTTGGTCCTGTGGAACTACATAAACTCCATAAAATAAGCCCTACACCATAGCACCACCAGCCTGAACTGTTGGCCCATTTTCCTCCAACAGTTTCTGAAATACTCAGACCAGCCGCCTGGCAACAACCATACCACGTTCAGAATCACCTAAATCCTCTGATGCTCAGTTTAAACTTCAGTAAGTCGTCTTCACCATGTCTACAGGACTAGATGCTGCCATGCCATTGGTTGATTAGATATTTGTTTAAGCAATTGCACAGATGGGCCTGTTAAAGTAGCCAGTGAATGCATAGCACCATATTCCCCAGCTAGTGTTGACGTTGAGCAGGAAGTGGACACATTTGATCTCTTTCACTGACAGGAATCACCTGCAGCAGCAGTGAGAAAATACCAGATCAGTAAACTACAGAGAGAGATAAAGTTGTTTCAAATGAGAGGATTTTATGACTGATGATGTGGACTGATTAAAAAAGCTCATGTTTATTCCATCATTAAGGTAAAAAAAGAGACTGGAGCCATATTTTAGCTTTGGATAAATCCTCAACTCATCACTGTGAAGCGAAGCAGGTCCTGTGTCGGGGCTTTTAAAATGAGGACAAGGAGGATGTCATCTGCACTTTTAAATTGGGGGTATCCGCTTTTTGTGACATAACAGGAAGGAATATATTGATGTACATTGCCCACTTTCCCTGAGTCCTAGAAAGTAGGTGGAATATAAAACTTTATTATGTGTTGTCAGCTGGAGAATTAACAGAAATAACCTCCATCTGTAGCTAATCCTGAATCTCCCTGAAGAGGATACCCAAATCCTCCCACCGCTTTCCGCTCTCCAGGAACAGAGAGGGAAACTGGAGAGCAGTACTCATTCATTATGTCCCGTCCGTACTCCTGCTGAGCTTTGTAACACTTATTTTATCAGAGCATAGAAGCAAACAGACAAATGGATCCCTGCTTGCAGCAAGCAGCAAGTCACTTCCACAGAACCTTTTTTTACCCTTTACTTTTCTAATCGGCCCAATATTTAACCCTTTATTGTGCACTCTGAAATACTTGGAAATGAAAAATGTCAACCATGGAGAAGGATGTTATCGTGATACTTTTCTCTAAATAACAAGTCCTTCAGTAGTAAGTGGTCAGTACTAAACGTCTCTTCTCATTTTCTGTTGAAAGCCAATCTCAATGAAATATCTGTAACGTAGCCGGATCTTTGATGATTGGTGGGGAGAAGTCCATGTGGTTCTATGATTGTATGAAGTAGCATGAGGGGGCATTTTGTATGTCCTCAAATATGGTCCTTCGCCCAGTAAACGGTTAACAAATAGATTGTCTCAATCTATTAAAGATATCATGTTAACTTGACTAAATGGATCACAGACTTTACCTCTAAAGTATATTTCCGTGTTACGCTGCTCTGACAGCAACAGCAGTTTGAGAGGTTTGAAAGGAGCGACGTGATTGGCTGACAGGAAAACGCACCATCAATACACACCTCAGTTTATCACCTTTCATTCGTAGGTCAGATTAATATATGATGTATTGATCTGCTGCTGTGGGTGAAAAACAGCAATGAATAAAATCTTGTATAGATCATTAAGTTCCATCTTTCTGCCTCAGTTTTGTAAAATGAAAGAAAACCAACAAATGCATCAAATCTTTTGTTTCATGTACCAGAGCATAAAAAGTAAATCGTCTGGTCCTCAGATCCAGGACTAGGACTCTGATTCACTTCCTGCTCGGCTGCATCACCATGGCAACTTATGCTGCATATGGAACTATAGGTATGCCATGAAAAAAAGAATAAATCTAGAACAGAACATGGGAAAATAAAAGAATGACATTTTGTGAATATATAAATTAAAAATATAAACAATATCTTATTTATTTTATGTATTAGACCATATATGTAAATATATATATATTGTGTGTGTGTGTGTGTGTGTGTGTGTGTGTGCGTGTGTGTGCGTGTGTGCGTGTGTGTGCGTGTGTGTGTGCGTGTGTGTGTGTGCGCGTGTGTGTGTGTGTGTGTGCGCGTGTGTGTGTGTGCGCGTGTGTGCGTGCGCGTGTGTGCGTGTGTGTGCGTGTGTGTGTGTGTGTGTCATTCCACCGTTGTAAAGCTAGTCTGTTCTGCATGATAAGAGATCAGACTGGCGACCGGTCCAGTGTGCACCCTGCCTCTCGCCTGGTTACCACTGGGATTGGCTCCAGCTCCCCCCTGACCCTTAATTGGAATAAGTGGTATAGAAAATGGAGAGAGAGATAAGAGATCAAACACGTAAAAGCCCCTCCTCCCGACCAATCAAATCTCTCTGAAACTGTGGGCTGATACCTATATTCAGTGGCGGTCCTGGCTTGTGTTACATCCTGGGCAAATCCTTGGCCTCAGTATCCCCCCCCCCCTAAAATCTGGTCTCATTCCCTGATACCTAACAAAACACACGTGTGGAATGGAATTAAATTCATATTAAATGGATCGAACATCTTGTCAAGTTCTGCCTGGGCCTGCTCTACAGGTATAAAACCAAAACTTTAGGAATGAAAGACACTTTATTTGGAGCAGTATGTGGTGTGATTGGCTTAATCAAACCACTGATGTGGGGAGTGTCCACCCTAATAAATGAACATGGAAATGAGTGGAGAACTGTTAAAGAGATTTTCTTTTTGTTTTATTCCACTCATTCACCTACGGATGGTGCCCTGGGGGCTTGCCTACTTTGCTCATATCAAAAACCACTGCTGATATCAAGGATGGCCAAAAGCTGGTGCTAATGTTCTCATTGGTTTTTTGTTTCATTTGGACAAACATTTTCCCAACAACATCAAACATAAATAGTCTTGTAAGTTTTAATGTGAAGCAATCAGGACCCACCAGATAAACCGCCTCCGCAGGACAAAGCTGTGAGCAGAGATGCATGTTCAATTTTCTTCATTAAAATCATTTATAAAAATCAATGATAAATGATTGACGTGCTGTTTTCTCCAGATGTTAGCTTGCAGTGTATCAGACTTGACAAAATGCATCAATCCAATCTAATTCAACTTTATTTATAAAGCACTTTGACATCACCACAGTGGACCAGGGTGCTGTAAAGCACGGAGAATTAAAAGATGTCTGTATGTTAATGTTCTTATCCACATTCATCAATCAATCAAACTTTATTAATCAGTCATCAGACATCTGTCATATTTCCTTTCTGCTTTGACAGAAGCAGCTGTGTTTTGCTTTTCACCCTGCTGGAAATACAGTTTTATATGAACATGCACAAATCCAGAGTCAGAAACCCTGGTTGACTGAGCAAGTTGGAACCAGCGATGTAGTTTAACTCAGCGGAACTCTCCTCCATTATTATTGATACAGAGAAAAAAATCTGGAAACAATGATAAAAAGAAAAAGACTGGAATAGAATAAAGCACAATTTAATATCAAATAGAAAAAATACTAAATAAATGAAAAAAATACATAAATAAGAGTGAATAATAAGAATAAATAAATAAAAGAACTAGATATAAAGAGAAGGAATAAACAAAGGCCAGAAGGGGTCTGATGCAAATTATTGATAACAGGGGTTAAATTAATTAATCAATACTATCCTGGTCCAAACCAGGAAATCCCAACGATTCGTCTGCTGTCTTTTTAAAGACAAAGATTCAACAAGGACGCTGAAGTCTTCTAAGGCTCCGTTCACACTGCAGCTCTATTCCCATTTTTTGCCCTTTTATGACTCGTAGCGGACTTTTTAATGACAGTCTGAACAGCACAAATCCAACCCAGACCACTTCCATATGTGGTCCTAGGTGGGATCCATAGACCCAGACCACTTCCATATGTGGTCCTAGGTGGGATCCATAGACCCAGACCACTTCCATATGTGGTCCTAGGTGGGATCCATAGACCCAGACCACTTCCATATGTGGTCCTAG
>JAOXYM010000003.1:1862474-1872668 GCA_028567055.1 Leptatherina wallacei
AACCAAGGAGCCCGAGTCTTCTGATTGACTATCTTCTTTTTTAGTGGGGCAACATTATCTAATGTTGAACGCATTAAAGCTGTCGTTCTGTCAACAAGTTGATCAACCTGTGTCAGAGTAAAGCTCAGATGGATGCTCTCCATCTTCCTGTTGTTCTTCTAAACTCTCCATGGCAACACAATAACACACTAAATCCTCATTTGCGCCAGTTATCCACTGCAGCAGCATTCTTGATAAATAACCCACAAATCATAAACAAATAGCACCTGCAGTTTATTTGGGTGTGCATACAATTTTGCACTCTTTACCAGGGATCTTAGTAAATCAGGGCCTGTCTGTTAACTGTAGTCTTCTAACTTTAGTTTTCACAGTAGATCCACAACAGTTTGACCTCCAAAGTTTGGTGCTTAATATTCACAAGATACTCTACAATGTGAAACTTCAGTACATGCACATACAGTCCTGGAACAAACCGCAGTGTGAGATCTTTAACTTTGCCCTTCAGCCCTCTGAGTATGAATCTGATTCCCAGGAATCTGCCGTGGTTTCACATTTCAGCTTCAGTCAATTTATTTTTCATCAAATTCTGGCATCTAAAGTATTTTGTGATGAAAGCAGAACATTTAACAAGCCAGTTGGTCACAAGCACACTTGGATGGCATGACTGGTCAAGTAACAGGCTAATGTATCATAAAACGTCTATTTTAAATACCAGTCCTCCTTGGAGTCCAGATTCTAGTCCTGCCCTAAAGAAAATTGATTTCATTCTATTTAAGCCCAACTCCACAATACAACAATGTAGTTATTAGACAATAGTGGTTTAAACGTGTTGAAAGACACATGAATTTTCCATGCAAATCTCTGAATTAACTTTAAAAAATCCTTCATACTTTTCCTAATATAATAATATTAACTGGAAGATGGAGTGAACTTGGAAAATATTTCTGACTGTTGGAACTAATGCTGAAATCCATGTAGCAGAAACTCTGCAGCCTTTCTTACTGCAGAAATGTATTCAGACATTTAGATGAAGTCAGTGTAAATTGGATTAAAATAACCCTTTTCAAAAGATAGAGCCTTTTAATGTAGAATTCCCTCTTGTGGTTGGTCTGTCTGCAGCAGCAGGAATATCACGCTAAGCCCCACATTATTGTTAAAATGGTCAAATCTTCAGAAATAAACTTTGGAGTGCATTAGGAAGGTTTCTCTAATGACCACCTGAAACACTTCTTGTCAGATTTGGTAAATTGTGGACCTTTCCTTTAAGACATTGTGAATTTAAATTAATTCAATGAGTTATGTGACTTTCGTGTTCGTGCTTTTAGGACCTAACCGCACTCGTGGCTTAGATGCATAAAATTAGAGAAGAAAGACTTATTTTTTGTTGCATTTCTGTCTTTAATTGATTTTCTCCTCGTCCGCAGGTCCATTCTGTTCTTTTTTGTAGAATATTACAGCTGTAGGACCTTAGGCTGAAGAGTACTGATGCTGTTTATTGAAAATGCATGCATTAAAGGCGCGTGTGCTTCTTCAGGGTGAACTTTTCATCTCTTCCTTATTAGCAGATTTTTACGCACATAAACAAAAGGCTAATCAACGAGCATTTTCTTGACCTCTTTTTCTCGAAGGTAAATCAGCTGAAATTCAACCAGCTGCTGATTAAATCCTGGCTGACTGCGGAGTTAAAGAACACTACTGATGATACCAGCGTAGGCGTTCATTTGTCAACCTTGTTTCCATGTAATTGCATATCTTGCAGCACCGAGTCATCCTCCTGGCAGCATTGAGTGGAACCTGACCAACTCCAGGATCTTTCTAAATTGGGAACATGTCAAGGCGATGGAGAATGAGTCTGAGGTGACGGGGTACAAGGTGAGTTTGTCAGAGAAAAAGCAGGAACTCCAGAAGTGGGGAAACAAATCCAGTCTCAGCAGCTGTCATCTCAACAAATGGCTTTCTCATTGCAGAGAAAAGATAGACCTCAGCACTCCAGTGTTACATTATGGATTGGCCCTGTCTGGCCTTTCCAAATTAAAAGATCTGTTGTAGGTGATAAAATGAAGGGTGTCATACTGCAGGGAGAGTTCAGTTTCTTCTAACCATAACAACAATGAATCTTCTTGGATCCACTTTGCATGTTTTCTATGGAGGAAAACACTGGTTTTGATATTGCACAGATATATTTATTTCCCCTGCAGAGATATGCAGCCCTGTTCATTAAATGATCCGTCTTTGTGGAGCATTGTTGTATGGAAGCACACGGCACATGAACTGTACACACGTCTGGTTTAATAAATCAGCAAAGCTAAATCTGGCTATGTGGAGAGGAAAGGGATTATATTTTTCACATTTTAAACTTTAAACTTCACGTCGACCTCTCCGTGCTTCTGTAAAGGGACAAAACAGGATGTTGTGATAAAGATGAAATTACATGACCAGATGTTTATTTTTGGGGGGTTTTTTTGTCGAGTCGCTGGGATGAATAATGTTCTTGCATAATGTTGATTCTGACATACTGTACATCTGCTTGCTGACAACTTGTTCCATCATTCATAACCCTTGTTTATGCAAGGATGCCAGCTGAGAAGAAACTCTCTTTCGATGGCAACTTGAACACAATAAAAGGTTTGCATTTTTCCCAGCCATGGCTGATGAATCCGTGTTTCAGCTCAGGATGCATCCTTTCCTCCAGGTTGTGTATCGCCAGAACTGGTACGGTAGGACTTCAGTCTTGGAAACCAATAAGACCAGCGTGGAACTGCAGATCCACTCTGGAGAGGACTATCTAATTGAGATCAAAGCTTTGACAGAAGGGGGTGACGGCACCAGCAGTGGTCCCATTCGCATACCAAAGATGTCCAGTAAGTCTCAGAGACTCAGCAGCATGCACATGTTTGGAGTATCATGCAGAAAAGCAAGCGGGATGGGAGCTATGACGATTACTCAGTGCTAATGAACCATACGTACTTGACATTTTAGACAATGAATCCCTGCCCAACGCTGTAATATTCCCTCGTTTATTCTCCTCGATGACTGATTTGTGACAGAAAAATGCTGAATACTGCCATTGCTTCCTTTTTTCTTTCTTTCTCTCTCTTATTTCTAGGTCTTAACTCAAAAGGATGTGTGGGACCAGCTCCAGTAAATATTTGCTCTTTTATGTTTTTTATATTTTCTTTGTTCATTTTGTAGCTGATGATGATGCCTTTACATTCAACCCGAGACGCTGGAATGAAAACAGTGTTTCTTCTACGTGTCAGATATCTGGAATAAGAAGCAGCAACTAGAATATTTCTCAGCTGTTGGTTTATCAAAACTAAATGATGGAGACGCTCATCTGGTGCGAGTTGAACATAAAAAGATGACTTTCTTATCTGACACTGGCAGATAAGCCTGACCACAGGTTTGTGTCCCAGTTTCTCTTTCTGCACATGACGTTTGAAAGTTGTGCATTTAGTCATTTGACCGTATTTGTTTGTTTTGTGAGGACAAAGCGTCATTCTTGGCATTTTTTATATGAAAATTGATCTGAAGCTACATCAAAAATCGAGCAATTCATTTGACGTTTTAGGAAAAGGGATTTCTGCTTCCTGGCTGTCTCCATGTCCTCACATGTTTACAGCCAGCTAACCAACATGCAAAACGTCTGCTGTCTTTTTAAATCCACAAACCGAGCAGCTACATTAATCCTAATGTTCCCCACTCACCAGACATCCGTTTAGAGATTCAGACGGGTTTTGCTAGTGCAGCTAACGTTGTCTCCGTTTGCTAGCCTCAAGCCAATCGCAGGCTCCGTCCAACATGGACTCAAATGACTTCATATAAAACAATTCAGATTTCTTGCAGCTTCAAGTCAAAACCTCCGACTTAAAAGATCTTTGCAAGTTGACATATTTGTGTTATTTCATGTAATTTGTGCATTTTTTCTTAATTAATCATCTAACATAAATTAGATTGTAAGGAAAGCTAACACACCAAGTCTTGTTGGCTTTATTCATCCTTTCATTGCAAAATGAGGAAAAAGTAGAGCCGTCAGGCAGTGATGTCATCCCCTCACTTCTAGAAATGTAAACAGTGGGTCCTTCCGATCTGGCGTCAGCAGCGAGAAAAGTTTCATTAGCCGATGATTGTTGATGACCTCGATCATTTCCAGTCTGACACCCGACTCGTTGTCCTTGTTGGTCACGTTACTATAAAAAAAGTTATTAATTAGTTACTTGTTACTTTTCCCAAAAAGTAGCTGTGTTAGTAACGGAGTTACAGCATTATAAAGAAACTAATTACTCGGAAAAGTAATTATTAAAAATGTTTCCTTTAACTGAACTTTAAATTCATCTGCACATTCATTCATTTAGAATAAAACGGAATATTACATCTAATGAATGAATGAAACGGAAACTTAATGGAATGAATAACTAACAGAACAATCATCAGGCTGATGGATGTCGTGTGTATTCGAGTGCACACGTGGGCTGCGTCTGAATGTGCCTCCCACTCCCTACATAGTGCCCTATATACGGGTCACGCCATTTTGTAGGGGGTCCGAATGTCCAGCGAGAATAAAGTAGTGCACTCAAAATTACCCACAATGCATCTTGATAAGTAGTGAGCATCGATGGTCCCTAGATGGGTCAATATAGACCACAATGCATTGCGGGCATGCGCTAACGTGATGTCTTGCTAACGTCTTCTGATCTGACGTCATTTTCTTGTTTTTATGATTATCATTCAATTTGTGTCAGTAAGAAGATACTAAAATTTAAAATTGGCACCATTTCTCTGATGGTATATGCTGCATCAGGTGATGAGTGGCACGAATATCATAGCAGGTTAAAATAGAGACCTATTCTTTGTCTCAGATCTATTCTATATGAATAAGTAGAAGTAGAATAAAACAATATAAGGATATAATATATTTTCAGATAAGACTCTGGGTTTGATTTGGAACGACATATTCACGGTGTCGGGGTTGCCATGGTGACAGCTGGTAGTCACGTGCTACGTAGTGCAGCCCTATGTCGTGAAGGAGGGGTTAGGGCGGACATTGGGACACAGCCATGGACTTGCCCAAATCTTACAATTGAAGTTTTTGCCAGCGGCGCCAACACAGGAGGTAAGGAGGGGAAGGTGTCTTGCCCAAGGACACGACGACAGTTGACTGGGGCAGGAGCGGGATCTGAACCGCCAGCCTTCGGATTATTGGACGACCTGCCCTACCACCTGAGACACTGCCGCCCACTCCTCTCCTTCAGTCATCATCATCATCGGCTGTTTCTCCCTCTAAGCTCCCGGTCAGATGAAAACAGCTTCAGTGAGCAGAACTATCGTGTAACGCTGATGCTGCTTTATTCTAAGCTAGCACCCGGTCACAACAGAACACGGCAACATTGAGCATATTCTCCAGCTTCAACCGTATCCATCCGCCTCATCTCCACTACAGCAGCAGCACAATCTAGTCCCAACAAACTTCTGTTCAGCCTAAACAAAATCAATCTGACCTGACAATAGTGACGTGCTGTCAGTAACGTTTAATCCGCACTAACAGGAACACGGTGTAACGATGGAGAGAGTAATCAGGTTACCCGAGACTGAAAAAAGTAACATTTATTTTAACGGCATTATTCCCATCACTGCTCGTTATGCTGGAAACACATTAAAACATAAAATAAAAAATCACCAGTTTTTCTGTTGTCTTCGTAACATCAAACAGACAAAAGATGCTTAAAATCGAACCCGTTCCTAAAGAAACAACAGTTTCAAACTTTACACAATTAACAGAATTTGTAAATAGACTCTCGAAGTTTCTGCCCTCTAACTCTGTGAGAGGCAAAACTGGCGGTATGGATGTATTTCTGTTTGAATCTGATGCAGTATTGTTACTGTGGAGCGTCGTGCTTCAGTGGGACTGGCTGTGCTCACACCTGAGTGGAGCAGATTCATTGTTAATGTTATTAATCTCAGCTGTGCTTGTCCGCTGCAGGAAAGGCTGCATATTAATCAGAGGCTCACTCAGATCATTGCACACGTGAACATAATCACATTACAGTGACTGATGGCTAATGTGGCCTAAGCAGTTATATTTAGTGAAAAGATGGGTCTGTTAACAGCTTGACCGTTTCTGTTATTGGATTTCCTCTAATAATCCAAGTGTTTCATACTAGTTAATGCGTTAAACGTGCTGGTTTAAATGGGATTACACAGGGGCTTTGCATATATTTCAGATATCTGTTGGCATGATGGGGTTAAGTGTTGCCAAATCCATCAAAGCAGACCATTTTTCTGGTCAACACTCTTAATAAAAACTAATATGTAACATAAAGTTAGACGCAGGATGTCGAAGCTGTAAAAGAAAACTGGCTGAGCTTGTAGAAGCTTTAACACATCTAGAAACTTTTTGATTTGATGCTTAAAGGGTTTTAATGTGAGAGATCCAGTGAATCCAGTGGCGGTAAGTTCAACCTGCTTTGCCTTAACAAGTTCATGTTGTATCAGTGAAAAGTCGATGGCTCGAACTCGACTGGTTCAACTCGTCTAAACCTGAATGTGGTCATTTTGCTGAAGGGCAGGCTTTTCTAAGACAGAATGCAGAATCTTAGATTCTGCATTTTAGTTGTAATATTGTAAGTAATTTGTTTGGAATTAAATGTACAGGATTTTTTTTGTTTGTTTGGGGTAAAAATAGAGGAGAAGTGATGTGCAACTAAAATTGCACCAATCAGCCATTACATTAAGATCACTGAGAGATGAAGGGAAATAATGTGTTTCCATTAGAACCTGACCTTCTGGGATGTACTCTGATAAACTGTGGTAACTAGACAGCTGGGTCATTACATCTTTACAACCGCAGCTCTTGTTTCTGGTCTGCAGCGGTCAGGACTTACCAAACGTGGTCCAAACAGAAAGAAAACTGATGGACATGAGAAACTAGAGCCGGCCTGTGTTGTCCGAGCCAACAGATAGAAAGATGCACACGGTCATGTGGTGTGCTGAAGACGGGCTGGGTAGTGGTAGGACGGCGACGCTGGGCCGGCTAACATTCTGCTAGTTTTCTCCTTTCAAACGGAAAATGAAAAAAATTGAGGAAAAAAACTATTTTTTGGTTTGCTTTCTAAACCAAAATGAAAAACCAAATAACTAAACCTTTTTGTAGAGTTTATGCTCACAAAAAACAGAAAATATGAATCGTGAGTGTTTCCGATCGATTCTGCATGTGTCCATCTCAGACATGTCTGGGAGTTATCTCTGCACGTCCACAGCTGTGTTCAACTCATTTGATCATCATGGTAAATGCACATAGAATGTAATATTTCCTCATTTTGTTTCACATGTCCAGTAAGAAAATGAAAAATCCATGAAAATGTCCACCTGTATGCCTCTATAGGCGCTCACGGCTCTTTACCATTAACTGAGTCTAGCAACTAACTAAATATCTTAGTTAGCATAGGATTGTCTGGTGGGCTCAGTGGGCACCTACGGATGTTGCTTTGTCCTTCCAACTAAATGTCAAGCTTTTCCTCGATTGGCCTGCGTTTACATTTCATCGTGACACTAAGCGGACAGATATTGGTGTTAAATAGCAGATTGGTCTGAGATGATGAATCCAAGATCAAATGTAAAAGCTTCTTATATTTTTTTTTCATTTCTGTCGTAATAAATTACAAAAGGGATAAAAGTTCATGATCTGATTTTTCATTTTGGTTGAGTAAACCAGTATAGTAAAAAAAAAAAGTGGTTTTCCATATTTTTCATTTTTTGTTTGAAAGACCCATTACGTAACTTTTCGACCTTAGAAACTTCCGGACTTGTTTGATGGCACAGTGACATGTATTGTGGAGCAGCATCCCGCGGCTGAGAAACCACTATACAACTTTTTCAGCTGAGTTTTTTTTCCGCGCATGCATCACACGCTAGCTTGCAGGAGTAAACAAACCAGCCGTTGAAGGCGCACCGTGGTGGATTCAGCAAAGAAACGTAAGAAGAAGAGGAAGAGAGGAAAGAAAAGAGAGACAGAACAAGAGATAAGACAAGAGTCAAGATGAGACTGTCTTTTACTGTTTGGAGAGAGCTCACAGTAGAGGTAGGAAGCCGTTGGGGGGCACGTCACCAAGAAAATGCCAAAAGTTCAGTTTTTTTCTCTTAAAAGAGAAAAAGTGTCTGAATGCACCTGCCGAGCCATGTCCTCTATGGGTCAGTGGAAGAAGGTGGTGGTCTGGTCTGATGAATCAGGCTTTCCTACCATCCACCCAAACAGGAAGTGGACTCTTTAGTCTTAAGAGTAGTTTAAGGAAGTGTTGCTTGGGCTTATAAATGATCCAGAGCTCAGTCTAATAGAGTATACTGTTGGATATGCTGAACAAATATTTTGGATCTTTTCAGGACTTTCAGGATTTAAAGGGTCGGCTACCGAAGACTCGGTGCCAGAAACCACAGCATCAAAGTCCATTCCTTGACACATCAGGGCTATTTTGGTAGCAAAAGTGGAACCTATTGAATATTAAACCAATGATGATCATGTTATGGCTGATTGTGTGCAACTATTATACAGAAAAAAACGAAATAAAAGCTTGTAAGTATGAAAAGTTCTTTTGCACATAAGTGTTCTTTTTATAGCACAAAGTTAGCTGAAATATTAAACATAAAGATTACTGAAGTTAAACTGCATCCTATAACATGAGGACGTTTTCAAATATTTACTGTAACCACAGCAGAATTTAGAAAGAATGTGGGAATATTTAGCAGAAAATCAATTTCCATTTTACTGATGCACAATATTTCTGCAGAAGATTAAATTTGTTGTCTGGATTTCATCTTCATTCCACTGAGAGAAACAAACGTATTGAATTTTGAATATCAGCTGTCAGTTCATATTACTTGAGGCCTTTTTATTGCATTGTACATAAACTCATAGTGAACACAACTGTGTCACATGACTATTATTCTATTACAGCGATTATTCTTTATTTATTTTGCATATGTTGCACTGAAATGTTGCTCATTTTGTTCTGTACAAAGATTTAAGGTGCAGTTTTGAGAGTGGGCTGGTCGTTCTAACGTGTAGTTGTGTGTTTTAGTTTTTAAAAGTCTTTTTATTTTGTGACATGTTCATTCAATATGTATTTACCATTTAACAATCATTCTAAATTTCCAACAGAAAATATTTATTTAAGTTGTTTTATATTCTTATTTAACTGTTATGTACTGAGTGTATAATAGTTAAATAGGAATACAGTATGGGATCAATGATTATATCTCAAACTGGATTTCATGACAAAAATCACGCCTTCTTTAACATAATCTGCAGTTTAATTCAGTAATGTGATACTATTGTATTATTAAGATATCTCTGTGAGATTACAGAAAAACTGAATAAAGTTTCACATTGAAAGCTTTTAATCAGCCTCTGTGTTTCGTCTTCTTTAAATCACGCATCGTGCCTGGAAACAGGTTTTTATTTCTGTTTCTTTTAGCCAAGATATGATCTTTTCCTCTCTTTATCTAAAATGGACAGTGTACATTGAAAAATATGTGCAAATGTGGCAGAATTAGTCAAATGGATACTTTATATCTGCTGTTGCATCAACCAATGTTAAAAACTCGGAGAACCCTAAAATAAAAGTGGTGCATAAAACACGGAGCTAAAAATCATTTCTGTAGATTTAACACACAAATCTGAGTAGAGAACAAAGTAAAGACCTGAAATATGAGTCAGTCACTTGTGAATGTATTGTAATTCATCAGGTCTCTGACATCAGGAGGTATTCTGTTCTATTGATGTGATGGAAGAGAAAAAGCTTTGGTCTGCACAGGAAACCACACTTTCCCCTCTTACTGTGCTCCGTGTAGATCTATAAGCTGAAGAGTTCATCTAAATGTGTCCAAGAACAGATTCATGAATGTGTACACCACACAGCAGTTTTTATATTCAATCAGATTGTTCCAAGACATTTATATTTTATCAGGACCAGACGATGATGTCAAGGACTCTCAGGGTTTGTTTATGCAGAGAATGGATGGGAATAAGAGAAGTGGTAGTGATCTGAGACCATGTAGGCAAGCCCTGTATGATGTGGGGGGGGAATTACTTTTCTGAGCATGAATTTTCATTGGAAAGGTAGAACTTTTAAATTGTCCGAGATAGAAGCAGCAGGAGAGGAGGAGGGAGGATCCAAACGGCGGAGGCACATAGAATAACCA
>JAOXYM010000003.1:2155184-2167721 GCA_028567055.1 Leptatherina wallacei
TGGATGGATGGATGGATGGATGGATGGATGGATGGATGGATGGATGGATGGATGGATGGATGGGTGGATGGATGGATTGACGAATGGACAGATGGATGGACAGATGGACGGATGGATGGACGGATGGATGGACGGATGGATGGACAGATGGACGGACGGACGGTGGATGGATGGATAGATGGATGGATGGATGGATATATGGATGGATACATGGATGGATGAGGGAAGGGGAAGACAATGGTGGTGTCGGAACATCAACACTATTCCCTACATAGGGCTCTATATAGGGGTCACACCATTTTCTAAGGGTGTCTGAATGTCCAGAGAGAAAAAAGTAGTGCACTGAAAATTACCCACAATGTATCTTGAAAAGTAGAGAGCATCAATGGTCCCTAGACGGGTCAATATAGACCACAATGCATTGCAGGGAGGAGCTCAAAACGGTACAAGAAGGAGGCGGTGAACGCATGGAGCGGCGAGAGAGGGCCTATAAATGTATCACATCAGTTTTTATTGAATAGATAGACAATAAAGAAAGAATAAAATACAATCTAAGGAAATAAGATATTGTCACATAAGAGTTTGGATTTAAATTGGAATGACATCTTCACGGGCATCGTGGTTGCCTTGGTGACAACATGATCTGTGGCGAGGAATAAATAGCCAGCTTCGTGTCCGCATCGCCAACAGAATGAGTGACTATAGTGTGCTAAGTAGTGCAGCCCCGTGTAGTGAATGAGGGGGTAGGGGGTGGGGTGGATGTTCGGACACAGCCAATGAAATATAAGGTTCTAAATGAATGAAGTCAGTATAAAAAGACCTGAGGACACACCAGAGGAGTATTTGAGGTCCGACTGAGCTCCAGAATCTAAGTTAAGTTGAATCCATTTGTCTGAGTCAGGTATTTTTATCTGGCTCTGAAAAAGAATCAGCAAGATTCTTCATCTGTCAAAACGCTCTGCCATCAAATCCTTTGTTTGAATCTTTTCTCCGTGCCACTGAAACACTTGGAGTTTTTCATTACAGCCATGACAGCTTCTTATAATTGCTGCTTTCCAGCGCAGTGAAAAGAAAACTCTGTCAGCTCGGAATCTGACCATAACTTTTCATTTTTCTCTGATTTTAAAACAGGAAACTAGTTTTTTGTAGAATCTGAATGAGGTGAAATCAATATTTTCATCAATGCTTGTTCGTGTAGCTGGTAGAAGTTACATAGCAACACTTGTAAATTATCATTCAGCCTGTAACCGTGGGCTACCCCGGTGAAATAATTGATTGCTGCAGCTTTAAGTGTTTGTGTGGAATAAGACTCAATTGCCTTGGATCTGTAAAACCCTCGCTGCCGTCTAACAGCGCATGACCCCGCACGCATTGACTCCCTCAACTGTGTTCGTAAGTGAACAGAGCAATTTACCAGCCACACATCATTTTCCCTCCGCAGGCTGATGCCGCTGTATATTTACAGCTTGCAGAATCAGCAGAGCATTTCAGATAATTAAAATTCAGCGTGCTTTGATGAGGTGGTCCACCCTTGATTTCCCACAGTACCTTGCTTTCAAGGGCGCAATTTCCATTTTTGCATGTTATTTAGAAAATGTCAACTTTTTTGAGGCCTTGCGACCTTTTTTGAAACACTTGTGGCCATCGCGGAAAGGGCAGGAATCCGCTTTTGTCCTACATATCTCAAAGCCATGTGCTGAATTAATCAGCCCTGAAAGAACAATCCTGTTTCTCATCTGTGTCAACTTAATAAGAGAAAGTAGGAAATGTTTTTGATGTGTCCAATCTGTTGTTGGCTGCAGCAGCCTCCTGTTGTTACATCCACAGCAGCATTTGTTACTTACAAAACGACTTCATATGACAGAAAGTTTCCCTTTTTTAACTACAGGATCTCCATCCTGGGCAATGGCAACCTCCGGATATGGAACGCAACCAAATCTGATGCAGGCCTCTACACCTGTGTAGCAAGGAACCAGTTTGGACTGGCAAGCAGCACAGGAAGCGTCACAGTTAAAGGTATTTCCTGTTCCCGCTTTACATTTGATCACTGTCTCTTTTGCAGCTCATTCAGCAGGGACCCTGGTCAGTAAAGCATAGGACATCTGTCTCAAATGCATGTTTCTCTGCTCAAGCAGCAAGAAGGCCGATGTGATGGTTCATTCTGCCTTTTGAAAAAAAAAAAGAAGTATAGCAGAAGTATCTGAAATCATGAATAAAAGAAGAGCAAAACGGAGAAGGATACCCATCTCTGAAACATCCAGCCTGTGTCGCTGCCCTCTGATAAGACACACAAGGAGCAGGGCTTTTTCTCTGTGTTGTCATTACCGGAGAGACAGAGACACATGGGTTGCTGTTTTCTGTTTGCAGAGATGTTGAAAACATTCAGCTCCCCGCCTCGGCGCCTCTGGTACTGTCAGAGGATATGCGGTGTGAAAAAGTCCCGAGGATTGCATTTCTGCTCCGATGCGATGACTTATTATACTTCATTAAAAATGAATGTGAGCTGGGTATAAAGTGCTGTGCATTTGGCAGCTTTATTCTGTGCACACTGCTGTTTTTCTGTCCTATTTCCACAGGGGATAGTGTTCTTGCCTCCTCGGGTTCCTGGGGGATTTGCTGACATATTCAGTGAACTATACCCTCACTGCGACCCTCTTTTCACAGAGGTTGCACGGTTCACTTGTGTTATTGTTATTTGTTCTCCGTTGACCTTCTTTGTTGGCTGGCTTGTGTAGACATATAGAAATATTGATCTTCAGCATATTGGTCTTCGGGAGAGAATTCCAAGCCTCGTCTTTCAAAAGGTCGTGTGTAGTTTTACATGTTTTGCATTGAATTTTCTTTTTCTTCACACCTTTGTTTGGTCTCATTGCAGTGAAACAGAGATTTTAAAGCAAATCCTGTGGGCAAGACCCCGCTCTGCAATTCCACTCACACTTTATATTCACCACCGCCTGGAGAATACAGCCGAGTGTAACTACAACCCCAAAGATATAGAATCATCACTCTTCGAGGATGTTTGTTTAGCTGTTCAGAGTTGTAGAGGGGAAAAAATCTGATATGGAACGAAACTAATTTATTGAACAGCTTAAAGGTCCAACCTGACTGATGGGCTCTCGGTGAGGTTTTCCGGCTGCACTAAGGCCGAGCAGCAGAAGCTCTAGAGGGTGGTGAAAACAGCGGGGGAAATCTTTGGGGCCAGTCTCTTGGAGATAAGCGCCACCTACTCGACCCGCTGTCTACGTCGTGTGCAGAACATCCTGCGTGATCAGTATCACGCTGCATAGCACTTGTTCCACCTGCAGCCCTCTGGGAGAACACACAGGTCCATCGGCGCCAGAACCACCAGACTGGCACTCAGTCTCTATCCTCAGGCAGTAAGGCTACTGAATGAACTTCCCCCCACCCCCCCCCCCCCCCCCCCCCCCCTCCTCCTCCTTGCCCACCATATTGCACCATTGCAATGACTGTGATATAAATGGAGCATCGCTGCGGCTTCGGACAGCATCCTGCACCAGCGCCTGCTACTTGAACATTGGACTGTATTTAAATGTTGCACATTGAGCGTGCTGGTTGTCTGCTGCTGATCCATCACTGTTCCTACAGCTGTGCCAGGATATTTTTAGTCTTTTTCTCTGCCAATTTATACAATGACTCTTGATAATTGGGTAGACACTCTGCACTTTTTTTCTTGTATGCCAGTATTAGGATGTTATTTATAACTGCTTGATTATGACAATGACACTAAAGTATTGAAATGAATTGAATTGGCTGCAGGGTGGTTGGTGTGGTGGTGTGGTGGTCAGCACAGCGACATCACAGCAAGAAGGTCGCTGGTTTGAGCCTCGAACGGTGGTCTTTCTGTGTGGAGTTTGCATGTTCTCCCCGTGCATGCATGGGTTCTCTCCTGGTTCTCCGGCTTCCTCCCACAGACCAACGACATGCATGATGGGTTAATTAGTCTCTCTAAATTCTCCCAGGAGTGAGTGAGTGGTTGTTTGTCTCTGTGTTGGCCCTGCGATGGGCTGGCCACCTGTCCAGGGTGAACTCTGCCTCGCGCCTGATAATTGCTGGGACAGGCTCCAGCTTCCCTGTGACCCTGAATTGGACTAAGTGGTACAGAAGATGAAAAGACACACTGCAGAGCCATTTTCTCAGTGATGTGCCCCCTATCGACGGCTGATTCATCTTGCATCATACCTGTACTGTAAGATCTCTCCAGACAGTCTGATCTTTGACTCCTGTCTCATCTCTTGCTCTGTGTCTTTCTCTCTTTCTTTTCCTTTCTTCCTCCAGTAATGTTTTCTTGTTTTTCTTTGCTGAATCAGTGTTTATATCCGTTTGCTAGTATGTGACATGGCGTCTAGAGTAAAACTCGGCTGCAACGTCTCGCAGTGTCCCGGATGAAAAGCTTTTATTGTGGTTTCTCATCCTCGGGACGCTGCTGGACAGTCATGGCTCCAGAAATGTACATAACAGATGTCACTGTGCCATCAAACGAGTCCGGAAGGCGGAGTTTTTAAGGTCAGAAAGTTACCTAAAGCATTTTCAAGGTTCTGGTGTTTATGGAGCCCATTTGGCCATGAATTAATATACAGTATTTTCCATTGATGGCACCAATAGAAAATTAGAAAATACTGTATATTAATCCTTGGCCACACATAAAACACGGTGTAGTGACCACAGATCACAGTCCTGAAACACCTTGCAGTTCTCCAGACAGTATGTGTTTAGTCTGTTTCCTCCAACAGATTTTTTTCATGTCAAACCTTTTATTCTTTTGTGCTTTTATGATTTTTGCTCCGAGGTTCAGTGCATTTAATTATCTTTCTCCTTCTGTCTATGAAATCTTTTGAAATGTGGCATCAATAACTCAGCAGTCTACTGAAATATTTTTTATTTTTCCACAAGTAGTTGCTATGAAAACTGGATTAATTGACTTTTTTATCTCTACAAGTGAACATTTGATTTAATACTTCTTAAAAAGAGAAAAACATTGATTTAAGTCTGTGTGAGTTACAGCAAGAAGAATATTCTGCTTTGTTTCTCAATATTAATTCCCTTTTTAACAGAAAACACATCACACAATGGAATTTTAGAGAAGTCTGGAACGACCGTGTCTTCTGTAAATCACCATCCAGGCATGTTTCCTCTTTCTGTTGAATTATAAAAGACAGATTTCATCCATTATGAATGAATGAAAGTCAGCAGCGAGCTGGGAGATGGAGGGATATCTCCGAGTGCACCTTGCTCTTGGATGTGTTGATGCCTGATTCAGCCTCCCTCTTATAAAACCCATCAGCCGTGTTTGTGTAAATGCAGTGAAGAAGTTAATGACGTGAAACCTCCACAACGTTGTGTTTTTTGTGCGTTTGTTGTTGATTGCAGAGAAAAATTTGAGCTGGACTTTGAGGCTTGATGAAAAGCTCGGTGCTGATTCACTCTGCTGGTTACACTCTCTACGCTCTCCATTTTCCCATTTATCACACACTGGGAAATGAATAAGGTAGAGGAACCCTCCCCAGCCAATCAGTTTGAGTTTGGGGGGGGGGGGGGAATCTGCAGCTCTCGCCGAGGGTCGTTTGATCGCCTATATGTGATTTTCTAATCAAGCTGCAAGGAATCACATCCCTGTCTGTCCTGGCAGCAGAGGCTTATTATTCCTGTGAAATATGGCTTTTATTTGACACCCTCATCCTCTCGCTTCCTCCCCGCCGTCCTACGTTAAAGCTGCTTTCTGCTGCTCATGTACAAATATTCCTCTATATGATCTCTCGCCTTTCTTGTCACAATTGATATTGTTAGCAAAACGCGATGGGCTAATTTCTATGCACCGCTTGGTTTGGGATGGGGGGGGGGGCCGGAGACCCGTTTAGCGCTGCAGGATCAGCCCTTATGGGAGATGACAGTAGTTTATTCAAATTGACTTTGCTGATATGAATGCTGAAAAATACCTGTCGGGTAGCATCGTGTGTCTCCTGTTGGGGGTAAGCCAGCTAGCAAACAGTGGCAGATGAGCCTTGTTAATGTTCCCATTATTCCAACACTGGGGGGATATTAGCAGATTAATTGCTCTTGATTATAGATGCGCTCCCTGAATTTTGATGCAACTGGAGATGAGCCGTTGCAGTTCGGGTTGCTGCCGATCATCACAGATGGTCAGTGAACTCAGAAGTTGTGAGATTGTTTGCACATCGTCTCCGCACTGTGACACATCGTCTCAGACATCCACTTGTGAGGTGTTCTGAAGACACAAAAAAGAATATTTAGTCATCGTGGTGCACCTGCATCTTCATCATGTCCTTGCTCTATTTAAGGTATTTGGCACTTTCTAGCCAGAGCTGTGGCTCTGTATTAATGGCTCCCCACATGATTGTCTGACTTTTCCTCTAGCACCTCCATGGGGCCCACAGACGTGGCTTTAAGTATCGGTTGCAAAGAAATTATGCATAGAAATTTCAGTTCTCCCCTCAGGATGAATTCTAATCGCTGCGTTGACCCTTCAACTTTTCATGCAGAGTTATGATCGGGTCAAATTTTTCATTTGCAGCCAGTTTATGACCAATTACCTTCAAACAGAGCTGTACTCGCCATAAGGCATACTTGACCAAAATCCCTGAGGGCTGCAGACGGCGGGTCAATGGATCGTCAAAAAAATCTATTAAGTTTATTCCGGTCTTGTGCTTCTCTTCGCCGGCCCTCTCTGTGTACCTGTCATTTAGTATGTGCATGACGGGGCTGTGCATGAGTGCTCCAGGACTGGGCTCAGTGGCCTTTCACACAAGGGCTCACTCTATGCTAGTTGGCTTTGCTTGAGATTCAAGAGGACAGTCATGATAAAAAAACAAGATAAAACCAACAGCCCTTGTTTGCACTGTCAGCTGTACGAGGGGCTGGAAAGGCTACGTTCAGCCACATTTTGCTTGTTTTTCCCCCCTGCACATGCCTTAAATTTAGATCTTGTACTTGTAATTTTACACAGTCTGAAGTCATTCTCAAACTTTATCTATAGTTGACAGAATTAAATGTTTGCACTGTAGGCAATAAAATATGCCCCAAATCTTTATAAGCGGAAGTCGAATTGAAAGTTAAAGACAACAGTGTGCAAAGATTCCTCCTATCGTGTGACATGTAGCAGGATTTGTGCAGATATTTTGAAAATGTTAACCAAATGATAATAATTATTCAATAAATGAATAATTTATTGAAAATAGTGTTCAAGTTTTTCTTTTATTGCCAGTCTCAGGCTAAAAAATGGCCTTAAAAAAGGTTCTAGGTGTCTGTGTTGGTATTTGAGAGCGGTGTTTTTTTTCCTTCCTTTTACAGAAGTTGATGACTCATCCTGCACTTGGGGTCACATCCAATAAAATGCTTTCTCTGACCTTTAGGTCCCCTCACGGTGGCTAGAAATTCCAACAAAAATGGCCTTAATAGCTGATCGAGAATAGTGGGAAGCCTCCACTAGCGCCTTGGTTTCACGGCGGTGTGTGATGTGTGGTCACCACCAGGTCCGGGTCGGACACCACTGGGACCTCTTCCGTTGGGGTCCCAGTCTGATCCAACCCTAAATGGTGGAGCCGGACACTCTGCCAGCCACTGATTGGTTGAAAGAATCGTCCCTTCTCATGCATCTCAGCTCTAAGACCAAAGCGCCGTGTTGAACACATCCTGCTGGATGGACAGTGTTGGGCAGGTTACTTTTACAAAGTAATTAATTATAGTTACTAGTTACTTCTCCCAAAAAGTGACTGTGTAATTATTCTGTTACTGAATGCTCAAATATGTCGCCTTTCACAGAACTTTAAATCCATCTGCTCATTCATTCATAACTGAATATTGATTCTGATTAATATATAAAAAGGAAATTTAGTGAAATAAATTTTAAGAAAAATTAAAAGACACGAATCCCAGACTGATGGATGTTGTGGCTTCGTGGGTGGTCTGTCAGACAGAATCAGACATTTCTGCCTGTTGTCCTGTAGTCTGTCTGTCAAAAGCTGCATCCGCTCCTTGTTGGCCACGCCCACCACGCCTTGGCCACGCCCACCACATGTTGGCCACGCCCACCACCTGCATGCAGCGCACTGCACAACACACCTGCAGCCAGTCACACACACACAGAGACGCAGAGTTGAGTTTATTAATTCGTTGATGGCAGCAGCGTCAACGAAAGGGCTTGTTTGTTGCTAGGTAACGGTGAGATGATCTACGGACGAACTTTCTCTAAAATCCATCAGAAAGAAAAACAGAATGTTGTAGAGATGGCGGTGAAAGTTCCAGCAATGAAGTCCAGCACATTGGCCCAGTTACAGCTGAAATAATAATTATAATCTAATATTACTTTACAAAAGGAAGGAGACTAAAACAGCATCTGTAGCTGTTTAACACCCAAACAAACTAAATCTGAACTTCCATTAACGCAGCTGAATAATAAGCCTGAAGAAGACCCAGACAACATGGCAGCAGTTACGTTATATAGAGGCCAGAATATTTATACGGTCATGATAACCATCTGCACTGTTACTATGCAGTTTAAATTTATTTAAAAGTCGTAGCACACAGCCGATCGTCTCCTGCTGCTGCAGCATCAGCACGTTCCAGCTGATCTGAGAACGTCGGGAAACCAAAACAGAGCAAGCGGTCAGAACCCGCGGCTGCAAAAACAGACAAAAACTATCTTTTTTTCTTGGTTCTTTACGTAGGATACTAAATGTTGGGATTATTTTTTAATAAAAATTTGCGTAGTTATTGGAAAGTCAGGGACCAGCAAAGCTTCATGATTTTAATTCACTGAATGTTCAAATTTCAATTGTTTAAAGACCCAAACTTTGTTTTTTTCCTGTTTTTATTCTACTGAAACTGAGGAAAACTAGACTAAAACCTTTTTGAGATATTGTCGACTAAAACTATCACGTATCGAAATGATTAAATGTGACTAAAATTAAGACTAAAACTCAAATGGCTGCCAGAAACAACGCTGGTTAGCATGCAGCTGCTAGGATTTAGCCTCCAGCAAGGATTCCGACTCTTTGCTTCACAGAAAAGATTTTCAAGGGTCACACAGCTTAGTCAGAGAGATTGCTGTTTGCTCCCTTTTGGCTTTTGGAAATGTAAGACAGAAGATCATTTGATTAGTTTACACATGGCGCGCTTTCACAGAGGAGAAATCGGACCTAAATGTCAAAGCATTCAATGCTGAATTCTAGCTGTTGCTTTGCAAGTGAGCTCCGTCATCCATGTTGAATGGCGGCAACGATGTGAAATTAATGCAATGTGTGATTCCTGACAGCCACGTAGAAGAATAACGAGCAGCCATCTGTCGGTACACCAGCAGGTTGCTGCAGATGTGCCACTGCACAGCCTTCTGACAGGATCGGCTATCTGGTCGTTTTCTTGGTTATCCAAATATGGCCCTGAGAAACCTTAAATCGATCCTGGGAAAATGAGGTCGTCAAAAAAACGAGTTTGTTTGCTGATGGAAAGAATTCTTTGTGGTTTTGTCGATTAGAGGAGGAGAGGGTCCAAGCAGAGGGAAGGCTTCTGGCCGGAGTGATAATGGGAAGCTGTGGTGCAGCAGGAAGGAACCGGTCAGAGTTTGTTGATCCTTTCAGGAAAAAGCTTTTAAGGTTGAAGTGAAGGACATTTTCTCTTCCAGGTTGTTGTTTGTCTTGAACATCAGTCTGAGATCCATTCTCTACGGGGAAATCCTCCTCATCATGACCCCCGGCTCTTCCACAAACCCCCATGTTGGCTTTATACAACCTCACATGACTGGAAACATGTCGAGACGGTAGATGCAGACCTGGAGATGCTATGAGGGGCCGTATGCTCCATAAAACATTCTCATATAAGTACATTTCAATTCTCACATACATATATTCTTTCTTGCACATTTTCTCTAATTCAGTGTAGTTAATACAATAACATCTGCATGTAATATAAAGAATACATGTATGTGTGTGTGTGGGAGGAAAAGAGCCAACTCAGTTAGCGTTACCATACGGTGCGTTTACTAGCTAAATGAATCAATTTTTCCCGGAGCCGTGTGCGTCTTCCTGTCTACGGTGGTGATGCATGGAGGCCGGTCTCGTATCGTCCGCTAGTTAAAAACCACTTTGGGTTTGTTCTTCCGTTTTGCTTTTGGGCTGGTTTCATTAGAGTGTAGTTTCTTACTTGTGCTTCCTCTGCTCCGGCTGTGAAGCCCTCCTGATGTTGTCACAGCTGTCCACAATAAAGCAACAACCTCTGGATGCAGACTCTACCAGCTATCGTGTGCAGTAGAGACCTGCACGGGATGGGATTTTCTCTCCTGTTGCCCCCGCAGCTTCCCTGCGCGCTGGTAGTTTTTTCGCAGTCATTTATGTAATTTTCCTGACTGAACCGGAGCACCACATTTTAGGGCTCCTCTGCTTGTCAAATCCCATTTTTAATCACTGCTTATAATTTAATTTCAGTGTGGTACTAAATATAGGCCTAACTTAAAACATGGAGTCATTTTTCAACCGTACTTTATTCAAGTCAGGCCAGCAAATGATTTGAAAATAGCCTAAATAAATAAATATCTAGAATAAAAGAAGGGTCGGGGGGGAGGCAGCATGTTTCTCCTACTCTTTATATAAGCTACTTTATTTACATTTTTGGCAGACGATCACTTTTTAGCACAACACATCTCTGGCAAGGGAAGTTGTGCGTTTGTGTATTGGCGGGCGGGCGAGTCTGTTCTGGTCGGTAACCAAGGAAACAAGGCTGCAGACACTAGGTCGCAGTGAGGAAAAAGGACTGACTCACGTTTCCTAGTCTGCATCCAGAGGTTGTTGCTTTATTGTGGACGGCTGTGACAACATCAGGAGGGCTTCACAGCCGGAGCAGAGGAAGCACAAAAAAGAAACTACACTCTAATAAAACCAGCCCAGAAACCTTCCACCCGCGACTGACGATATTAGCTACGATATTAGCGACTAGACCGGCCTCCATGCATCACCACCGTAGACAGGAAGACGCACACAGCTCCGGGCTAAATTGATTCATTTAGCTAGTAAATGGTAACGGTAACTGAGTTACTTTATTTAAAGAGTAATGCATTAGAGTATTACTAGTATCGACGTCTTGCCCCCCCTTCTTCTGTCTCATTTCTTCCACCCGTTTTGAGTGGGACCAAGACATAGCCCTGTCCCTGCCTCTCAGCCAATCACAGGGCGATAAATTCTCTGCCTTCCGTTTCCACCAAAGTCCTTCTGTTTCCACGATACTTTTCCTCCCACACACACACACACACACACACACACACACACACACACACACACACACACACACACACATACTTCTTTTACATACATGTGTTCTTTATTTTACATGCAGATGTTATATAGCCTACACTAAATTAGAGCAGAACATACGTATGTGAGAGTAAGAATATTTATATGTATGTATAAACGTATGTATATGAGTGTGAGAATGTATTATGGCCTGTACGGCCCCTCATAAGATGCTGATACGTCACAGCTGCAGGAGACCATCAGTCATAATGTTTGTGGGAAGACTGGTGAAACTGGCCACGTGAGATAAGTCAGAACATCCCAGGGAGGAGCTGGGAGTCATTTGGTAACCGTCAGCTGCTGCTGTGCCCCCCCCCCCCCCATCATGATTTATTGTTCCACAGCTTCTCTGTGAGCTGGTGTTGGTAAATCATTTGCTGAGCCCCATCAGGTGTCTGGGGTTCTACCTCCCTCCGTTCCTGCTCCTCAGGATGCTAGTGAGACATTTCTTATTCATGTTCAGGGATGTTCAACTTTAGACTTCAGCAGAAATTAAGCTGATTTTTTTTCATATTTCACATTTAAATGCTGCAGAAAAGAATTCAGTCAGCTGTTTGTATAAAGGCATGGGAACTCTGTCAAAGCCACGAGGATATTTTCATACTTCTAAGCTGAGAGCACAGCGTTGTTTATGTTTCTGAAAATATCCACAAAGGGATGTTTTTCTGCAGATATTTGGTTGAGAATGATTGAAGATAGCTTTATTATACAAGTACAGTATTTCTGAATCATTTTCTTGTTCAAGAAAAAGATTTTTGAGGTTTTGTGCAGGTTCCAGGGAAAATAGGTCTATTTAATCCATTGTGATGATAAATATCTAATAGCTACTTTACTGATCTTGTTGAAGATATATCTCTGATACTGGCAAACATTAACATACCTTCCCCCAGCTACAAGACTTTCTAGTTTAATAAAAATTAAATAACATTTCTTCAAACATACAAATGAAATAAAGACTTAATTAATTCTGAAGTGAAATTATAAAATGAAAATAACTCAGATAAAACATAATACACAGGGCAGCATGTAGTCATGTGGACATGCTGAAGTTCACCCTGAGCATCAGAATGAGGAAGGAAGGAGATTTCTGGTTGTTATTCTGAGTATTTACTGGGATTTTCACCTACAACCATCTCCAGGGTTTCTGGTCTGAAGAAGAGAAAATGTCCACCAGTCCAGAGGAGACTGGGCAGACTGGTTGGAGATGATAGAAAGGCAACAG
>JAOXYM010000003.1:2182827-2194369 GCA_028567055.1 Leptatherina wallacei
TTCCAGGTTCCCCCGACTCGTTGCTACACGGCGTTCCAGGTTCCCCCGACTCGTTGCTACACGGCGTTCCAGGTTCCACCGACTCGTTGCTACACGGCGTTCCAGGTTCCCCCGACTCAATCCCTATAAAGCACGTTCACACTTGAGTTCAGTCGTGCACGTGGGATCAGTGCATGTTAGCACCGGGTCTGAACAGCCTCTCATCAGGTCAAGGTTGCTGAAATGGCCCATTTATAAACAACACAGGCTGACCAAAGTTCTCCACATTTAATGAAAATGTATAGCCTGCAAGAAGGTAATAAAATATAAAGACAAAGCAACAGTAGATATATGTAATAGGAGATGAAAGCCCAGAAGAGGTGAAACGTCCGAGTGGTGTGCGGCTCCTGAACCGCGGTGCTCGAACGGGCGACAATGTTCACAAGAGCTGCTAAAAGAGCCATTTAAGAACTTTAAGAGTAGGCCATAAAATCTGAAAGTCAATTCAGAAGCAGGCAGGGAGCCAGCGAACGGATGCCAAGATGCTTCTTCATACCAGTTAGAATATGAGCTGCAGCATTTTATTTGTAAATGATACAGACATGATTTATCCCAACCAGTAAACACTGCGTGGCAGTAATCCGCTGGTGAGGAGATAAAAGCATGAGTATGCTCCTCCCAGTATTTGAGGGGGGGGGGGGGGCTATGGCGTAATGGCTTAATCTTGGCAATCATTCTTAGTTAAAAACAAAAAGCTTCCTTATCGACTGCACTGGTGTGCTTCTCCGTCTTAACAGAGCCGAGAACGCTTTCATCCCCCAAACCAAATTACTTCAGTCTTACTTTTATTACCATGATGGTTCCAGTGGCTTTTTACTCTCTGGTTTAATTGATAAATAAACCAGGATGTCATCTGCAAAACAATAGAGAGGAACATCCTCCTTCCTGACATAGAAACTACAGTAAATGTAAAAAGCATTGAAATATATATAAAGGCCATAATAGGCACATTTTCTTCTTTAAATATTCTCCAGATTTTATGCATTTCAGCCTCCTGCTGCAGCTTCATGAATAAGTCATTCACAAGATGTCAGACAGTGGCGTGATCTAAAGGGAAGGGCACATGTTACATGGGAGAACAGCCTTCAGCAGGAACTTTGCCACAGACAGAGGAACATTTCTCCTCTGTCTTCTTCCAGCTCATGACCAATACAAGCAAAAACCTTTAGATATTTCCATTACTGTTGGATATGAGTCCTCTGCTACAACGTAATAAAACAGCAACCTATTAAAAGTGTAAAAGCATCCGTTTGCTGATGCTCGACCCGTCCTGCGTCTTGTCTCTGAGGTGGAGGTTTGGACTCGGCCGTTAGAAGTTTGCTGATGAGGGTGTGGTGATGCCGGCGGGCGCCACGTGGGAGTAGCAACAGAGAAAATGATAACATGTTCCTTCAGAGTTGCATGTCAAGCCAACACGGCTAAGCCGAGCTGTCTTCTTCCCGCAGCTCCGAAGGTCACACCGGCGAACGTGAGCGGAGGCGGAGGCAGTCGCTCCGAATTAGTCATCACATGGGAGGTAAGCAAGCCTGCTCGGGACCCCCTCATCCATGAGGGAGGCAGCCTGACCACGTTAGTTTCACCGGATCTGAGCCGCTGTTTCATTAATAACAAGCGAACGGCCTGATGTATGGCATTTCATTTATAAAAACACAGAGGCAATAACTGCTGCTGTCAGCCCGGGGGAGAGAAAAATGCTTTTGAGGTTTCAGTAAGATAATTAAACTCAACGATTCTTTCAAAGTCCCAACTTCTCTTCTAGATTATTTCTTTTTCTTTTTGCTCTCTTGCTTTTCTACAAAGGCCCTGCATATCAACTGAGCTTCAGAAGCTTCTATTTATTCCGGCAGCTCCAAATCATCCTGCTGTGAAACGTTTCTCACAATCAGTCTGGATGTTTCATTACACAAAAACGTCTGCTTAACAAAGCCGTTATTTTGCCTCGGCCCAGAAAAATCCTCAGGCACATTTCCGTTTGACACAGAGGCAGGGATGAAGGCTTGCATCTGCAATTTAAACATTTGTCTGAAGGGAAAATAAAAGATTTGTTTGAGTGGAAGAAAAAAGTACCTGAACTTCAGGGTGATGATGAGAAGCTCAGTTCACTTTCTCATCTTCATGTTTTTCCACATGATTCTGGAAAAATGATAAAACACTTCATGGAACCCACAGATTCAAATAAACGAGCTTTAATTTGAGCGTATTTACATGCGAATCGTAGCTTTTTGGTTTGAAGATAAACGCAACCCCCAGATTTAAGCTGACCTTGTCAGACCTGACCTGGTCCATGCAGAGCCCATCCACTGGTATCTGGAGAGGATATCATCTACCTGCATGGCCATGGATTACTTATGTGTTGAAATGTTTGGGTATCACAGAGATCACCATTTCCAGACCTCCTGGACCAGGTCCTGCAGGTTTCAGAAGAAGAAGAAGAGCACCGCTGTCTGCTGTCCTGCCTCCTTTCATGTCCATCATCGTGATCTCCATCCACTCCATGGTTCATTCTGGTGGATGCATTAGCTAGTGGCCATGCTAACGGAGGAGACGCATGGAAGTATGAAGGCAGCGACGTTTGAAACAGACGTACCTATTACGTACGTGACCGGAGCATAAAGGGGCCTTTACATGAGGGGTTGGATACTTTCTGTTTTCCCTCGCTGCCTCCGTCTTTTGCAACAGCAAAAAGCAGAAATATCATTTAAATTCCTGCTTTTCTGAAGTAGCCACACCCAGTTCCAATTTCTGACCAATCACAAAATAGCTACTTGTTCCACACCACACGATAAAAAAGTTCCGATGTGTCGAGCACAAGCTGTGAAAACTGCCGAATCAGGTCTGCCAGGAAAGGAGGACAGCATCCTTCTCTTTTTTCTCGTTGTGTATGTACGGGATTTAAAGTTGCTGGCACGAGCAACTTGATGCACGGCCTTAGCCATTAGCTAGTGGCAAAATGACAAAAATGTCTCAGTTTCATCATCTGATATGTTATTAATGGTGTATTGGGAATCATTGCACTCATTAACATTTACTCCTAGCATTCCTGGAATTTGGGTTTTACATTTAAGGCCCTTAAATGAAACACACTCATTTTTACCTGGTACCAGGAGACTGCAGGGTTCTCGATGGACACATCAGCGGGATATTCAGAGCGGTTTTGAGGTGTATCAAGAAACAATCAGCTGATCAGCTGACGCGTCCATCGATATCTGTGCAGTCGACCGCTTCCAGCCATTTCCCCTCCACAGAAGCAGCGATTTCCTCAACTTTCCTCTAAAACAACCGGTTAGAATATTACAACTTTATCCTCTTAATTTATTATTTTATTCTCGTAAAATTATGACTTTATTCTCAAAGTCTGTGATGAAATATTTTTTTAATGTGGCCCTAATACTCCGTCGTAGAAAACAAAGAAAGGAAAGTGACCATATTCAACCTTTATTGCATCAGAAAATCTCGCACAGAAAACAGGAAGCTGTGAAACAACCCACAGGAAACTCATGTCAACGTCACTGACTTACAAACACAAGTTGTGTCGGAACGGGACGTTTCTGAGAGAAATCCTGAGGCCGGACCATTAAGAATCGACTGTGGAACAACTTCCGTTTGAAAGGTTGTGAAAAATCCAAATATAGCCCAAGTATGTTCAATATAAGCTGCTACATAAACATCCCGGATGCTCCAGAGTCGATGTTCTGTCTGTAGACCAGTCGGAGTTCTTCCAGTGACATTAAAAAAGAATTGAAGTGCTTTTTCTAAGACTATGTATGTTTCAGTAGACGAGAGTGAAGAGGGATTGTTTATCCAGCAGAGCGAAGTCTGCAGCTATAAATGTCTGGGGCCTGTTATCAGACTACAGCTGAGCTTACGTTATCATGCTGAGTGCTCTGGACTGTGTGATGCTGTGTGCTGTAGCACTACTTTCTATGTGAAGTCATGCATTGCCTCATCTCTGGTCTGTATGTAGTCCGTAGTTTCCAATCTGCTCTGACTGGGGTTGTTGTTCTGCAGCCGGTTCCGGAGGAGTTGCAGAATGGACCGGGCTTCGGTTATGTGGTGGCATTCCGACCCCACGGTGCCACGGGCTGGATGCAGGCAGCCGTACCGTCTGCAGAAGCTTCCAGATACGTCTTTAAAAACGAGAGCATCCAGCCCTTCTCGCCCTTCCACGTGAAGGTCGGGGTTTATAACAACGAGGGAGAGGGTCCGTTTGGACCCGTTACCACCATCTACTCTGCTGAGGAAGGTTTGGATGCTCTTCACATATAACTGCATGAAAACGTCGTTTATAGCCTTTCAGACTTTCTTGTTTTGAACAAGCGATAATTCTTCAACCTTTCTGAGGGTCTTTCAGAGTTTCTGCTTTTCACTTCAATGTTTTGGTTTGTTTGTTAAGTTTCCCAAGGAAAGAACTCGGGATGCACCGATATGAACATTTGGGCCGATACCGATATTTACCAGTATTGTTGTTCTTTAAATTAAGTTAAAATGCTCAAATTCTGTACAAAAAATGTAAGTTAGCTTCCCACCAAAGTCTGTGAACCTCTGGTTGGAGGTTTTTCAGACGACGTATCAAACTGATGGTGTTAATTGATGTGATGCAACATCCTCCTCACATTACTTTGATGTTGCAAGAGTATCTTCTTCTGATACCATGAAAAACTACCTCCTCCTGACACACAAATGGCCAGAAATAAATATCTGTTGTTAATATCGGTCAAGTTTTATCGGACCGATACCGATATTTAAAAAAATGACTAATATCTGCCGATACCGATATTGTGCATCCCTAGAAGGAACCAGTGTTGTGTCTACACATACCAGACAACCTGGCTAAGAACCTGTAATAAGTCTGGTCTAAAGCCATAAAACATTTGTTTTAGTTACATCTACACAAAATGTCAAAGAGAAGACATTTTACAGGAAGTAGTGGCTTTTTGCAGCAACAAAGAAATGTTAACTGAAAACTTAGCACAGGGGTTCCCCAAGTCCGGTCCTTAGGGTCATCTTTCCTGCAGGTTTTTGATGCATCCCTTCTCCAACGCACCTGAATCCAATGAATGCCCTCATGTACATGTCATTCAGCTCTGCCGAGGACACAAGACATTCCTTAGATTCAGGATTGTTAGAGAAGGGATGGATAGGATAGTAGCTCTCCTGGACCGGACCTGGGCACGCTTGACTTAGCGTATCTCAGGATGGAGTGCGGTGTGTCCTTAAAACATTGGAGGAACCTGAACAAGTGAGTGGAGGACAAACTCAGAAGTGTCAGGACTACAGGATCATAGCAACGGATCCAACAAAGACCTGAACCAGGACCTGAGAGATGCATCTGGACCTTCAGCTGATCCATCTACTGTTGGCTGAAGCCTCATCAGAAATGGTCTCCATGGAAACGTGGCTGTCAAGAAGCCTTTTTGGGGGGGGGGAAGGAAAACAGGGAGAAAAGACTGAGGTATGCCACATGACCCAAGAACTGGACTGAAGATCAATGGAAGCAGGTCTGATGGAGGGATGAGCATCCATGGGGCTTGGAAAGTCCTCCAAGAGAACCCTTCCTTTCCTTTAGACTACTTAAAACGAGAAGAAAGTTGTCTAAGAGAATTCAGACATTGTTGAATAATAAAGCTGCTGCTCATGTTTCAATTAGTTTATGCACATTTCTCATTTTCTTTGCAAAATATCAAAAAAACTTGGTCTGGTTGAAGAATAAAGCGTAGAGCTGTGTAAGAGCAGATCCACTCTGGGTCGGTATTGTTCTTCCAGCCAACTCGCTTCTATCAGCACTTGCAGACAACTTGTCCCTACTTCCCTCCTTCTGTTGTCCGGATGAAAGAAGTAGCTTTGAAGCAGCTCTGATGTTCCTTCTTTGAGGGCTCATCAAAGCCAAATGTAACTCCAGAAATCTTTCTACATTAACTCCAGAGCCTGGCCGAGCTCCCACCAGGGTCCGCGCCAAGAGCCTCTCCGCGTCAGAGATCGAAGTTTCGTGGAAAGCTCTGCCCTGGAATACCAGCAAGAGGAGAGTGCTGGGCTACGAGGTGAGCTGTGTTTGTGTGTGTTTGTGTGTGTTTGTGTGTGCGTGCACACGCCAACTAACGCTGTTGAATCTTGTTCTCTTCTATTATTGATGAGTGTTTCAGACTCATGCACCTTGGGCATACAAGATAATAGCTTGCTGCATGCATAATGCTCCAGCCTCGTCCCTAGCCTGTGGGTTTAGCTGTGTTTCTCTTGTTGCTTACCTAAGTACTGTAACCACCCTGATTAGCGTACTGATGCAACGCTCTAAGGGAGGGAATGTTTTGCCTCTAATCCACACCACAATGTGGTTTTAGACAGCAGCTTTTCGCTAGTTCTTGTCATTTTAATTCTACTCATTATTAAAATGCAGCATGTTAACAAAGGCGTTGTTTTCATTCCTCGGATTGCATAAAATGCCACAATTATCAAATCTTGACCACTGGAAGTAAATAAAGGAGCAGGCCTGAGTAAATCATCCCTGCGAGGACAAACAGATTGTATTGATGCTGCCAAGTGTGCCGGTTATTTTAGGAAAAGCCAGAAAATCTAATCGGTGGAATCTTTCTTCTCCTTGTTTTTGTTTTCCTTTTTCCCTCGCACTCTTCTGCACATTACTTAAAGCACAACCGCTCTGACGCGGGGGGTGACACGCAGCTGAAGCTTGTTTTCAGAGCCGCTCACATCTTCCATCCAGCTGAGTTCACATGTCGCCGTCTCCAGCCTGCTCTGCATTGACAGGCTGGAACAGAAAGCTTTTAAAGTGTCTGCGTGTCCTGTTTTCTGCGCTCACGCCTGCCGTTCTGCCTTGTTGCCTTTCCAGCTGAGGTACTGGAGTAAAGGTGAAAAGGAAGACACGGCCAGCGTGCAGAGGACTGTAGGAAACCAAACGTCCACGGTTATCCACGGGGTGAGAGGCAGCACCACGTATTACATCTCAGTGAGGGCGTATAACACGGCTGGAACCGGCCCGCCCAGCACCACCGTCAACGTTACCACCAAGAAGCCGCGTAAGTGTTGGATGTGGAGAGAATAAATTTCCTCTGTCAGCACTCGGCTCTTGTTTGAGAGCTGAATAATGTGATTTCCTCCTCACAGCGCCCAGTCAGCCGCCGGGTAAAGTCATGTGGAATACATCAAACTCCAAGATTATCCTGAACTGGGAGCAGGTCAAAGCTCTGGAGAACGAGTCCGAGGTGACAGGCTACAAAGTAAGCATGCGGTTGCCTTGTTCTATCAGAGTCTGTGTTGCCACGCCGCGCCGTGCTGACTCACCCTCATCCCCAGGTGTTGTACAAGAAGAATCGGCACAGCCGGCCCAGCGTCATGGAAACCAACACCACCTCTGTAGAGCTGGCTCTGCCCACTGACGAGGACTACATCATCCAGATAAAGCCGTTTGGAGAGGGAGGAGACGGCAGCAGCAGCAGGCAGATCACCATCCCAAGGATACCAGGTCAGCTGAGCCGGGTCACCCTCTGCCCTGCTGCCGTCGCTACAACCGTGATGTCATTGTGTAGAACCGTGATGTCATTGTGTAGAACCGTGATGTCATCGCTACAACCGTGATGTCATTGTGTAGAACCGTGATGTCATTGTGTAGAACCGTGATGTCATTGTATGCTGGTGATGCCTCCCATCCATCCCTCCCTCCCTCTCTCATCCATCCATCTCTCCTTCTCACCCATCCGTCCCTCATCTGTTCATCCATCCTTCCCGTTGCTTGTCCCTCCCTCCCTCACCCATCCATGCATCCCTCTCTCTCAGCCATTTATCCACCCCTTCCTCAACCATCCATCCATTCCTGTTGGTGCTGTCCAGTGTCCGCTGACATCCCACCATCGTCACCACCGTGATGCTTCGGCCATGATGTTGTGATGAAAATGAGATTTCATGAGAACATTCTCCAGCTTTGGAAAAATTTAAACTTGGAGCTGAAAATAACGACAGCAGCAGATTTTTTTTAAAAGAGACTCGCTTGTTTCCCCCCACACAGACTAACAGCCTCCATCTTTCCCCCTTTTTCAGGCCCCAACGCAGTCGGCTCAGCATCCAAGGTCTCCACTCTATCAGCCCTCAGCACAATAGCCCTGTCTTTCACAGCACGGACATCTTTATGACAAACGGCTCCCAGAAGACGTTGCATCTGATGTGGAGACATCTCTCCGACGGAACGCATACACGGCCCGCTCCGGTGTAACGAGACCCATTCATTTAGATTTTAGAGGCAGAGGGAAGACGCTGATGGAAAAAAAAGTAAAAGTAGGTCACTGAGATGGCAAATGTGGAGTCCCCTTCAGCAGCCAGGCCAGGTAAAGAAGATTGACCGATGTCGTGACTATGTTGTTACCAAAGCAGCTTTCATAAGAGAAAAAAAAGAGAAAAATGTCTTATATGCATCTTTTTGTATGACATGTTGAGCTTTTATAGGTTTTGTTTTCTTAATGGGTTTAAAGTCGGCCTGGGCTTGATTGGTGAGAACATTGAAATGCATGGCGAACATCATCCGGTTTTCACATTCGCAGCTCAAGATTGGGCAGCACATTCTTTCTTTCTTTTGAAATAAAATAATAGGCTTCATTTCAGTCATGTGAATGAACTCGTACCCGGTACATCTCTGCATTTTGGTTTCTGCACTATTTCCAAAGCATTTGACCCAAAAACTGCTTTGGTGTTGGTAGCGTTATTGGTCGTCTTTCTCCGAGTGTGAAGAGGAGTAGCACCATGCAGATGCTTCATCGTACTGCAAACTGTGTCGACGTTTGCAAACAAAGTAAGCCGCTAAAGTCCGTTTAGATGGGGTTTTGTTAAAGAGGTGGGCTCAGAGCTTTTATCTGATCATCAGTCTGCTGGAAAAGCTAAATGTAAACATCTAAGTCAGGCTGGCACCAATTACAAGAGAAGAGTCAGAATTTTGTTTGTTTTAGATCAAGATGCTAATCGTTCCCACTGTCCATGGCTACGCTATGAGAGCAAGCCCCTCTGAAGCTCACCCTCAACAGGCTTCATCTGAGCTATTATGACTTCCTACAACACAATAGTCTTGATAAGGATTAAACTATTATAGCTACAATGATAGCAGGAGGAAACTTTGGCTCCCCATCAGGAGGCGCTTGCCCTCTTTCACAACTTTAATGGCGTAAAACAAAAATGTCTGCAAGAAGCAGGAAGTCTCTATCGGCTAAGAAGAGAGAGACACCGATTTTATCTGTTTGGCTGGTTAGCGTTAGCAGGTGTGGCTACTAAAGAAACAACATAAGCTAATTGTATTTGGGTGGAGCTGTATAGGATAGGAATGCTACTCGGGTGGGACTGTACGGTAGGCTACAGCTGTTTGCTAGCTTGGGGCTACTGGCGGTTTAGTCAGGGGAGCAGATCAAAGTGAGCACATGATGGATGAAGATGTGGCCAGATTAGACACTTAGGCTATAGATCCCCTTTCACATACAAATAATTAGTGCACGGACCAATTTTTTGTAGGAGATTTAATCCCCGCCAGAGTGAAACTAGCTAATTGGAACATAATTCCACCCACTGCTTTATTGACAGTTTTGAAAGCTCCAGTTTAGCCGGTGGTGTTGCAGTCTTGAATGTTTAGAGCCAGATGTGACCAGATACATAACCTCTGAATAGAGGTTATAATAGACATGCGCCACTCAAAGCAGCACAGCTGTAGCTCTGATACATTCCTGCTGCTGACGTGTGGCGAGGGCAGCCACAGGATTAACATAATGAGCCTGCCACGTTCCAAAGATTTCTTCCTTTTAATGCCAGATGTTTTTCTTGAGCTTCTCCCAGCTGCAGCAGGTGTGTTTGTGGGTTAATGTTCATGCAGTTAACCTTGACACTCACTAAAGAAGGCTAAATTAGCTTCTGTTGAACTTCAGGATTCAGTTCTACTCTCACAATACCACCGTAAAACTGCTATGGATTGAGGGAATGATTGAGCATTTCAGGACACATATACTGAATTCATCAAACTGGATGCTAAAGTGTTAGCATGCCATGTTTTTGGTGCCGCTTTTCGCTAAAGCAAGACAGGACAAGAAGGTCAGCAAAGTGCTTAAAAGGCATCCACATGACAGAAAGCATTAAGCTTCTCTCCTGGGTTCCTCTACCTTGGCCATTGACCTGCACTGATGGCCGGACCCTCGTGGCCATCTCATGCCCCTCATTCTTTCAGTTAGCCCTGTGTCTAGAGCTATTCTTTGCCTTCTGTGTGCCTCATCATATGTTCAAAATCCTCAGGTCCTTAAAGAGCCTTAACTTATCATATGTATATCAAGAACATTAGAAACATAGACCTTCGAAGCAGCCGCTGTGATGTTTACATGCTGCTGTAAAAATAGAAACTATGTATGGTGGGGGGGCCCAGCATCCTTTGGTGAGGTTAGTCTGAATGGCATTCTGCTGTTTCGCATGGGATATCGGCAATATATGAGGCCCGGTGCATTTTTATAGTCGTGTGTTCTTAATAAAAGATGATGCTGCTGATCTTTTCCTTTTCCCATCGTCTCCTGATGCCATGTGGGACTGCTGTGCCACCCCGCGTACAGTGCAGTCTATATGTAGCTTGTAATCCAGTTAAGTAGTTTGTAGTACTTTGAAGGGAAGTGTACTGTAGGCTACCGGGTTTTGCTCAGAATCATGCATCAAGAAACGTGTAATATACTGTTTTGTACACTTCAAATCATTTATATAAAAGAATCTTTGTAAAGAGATGATTTACTTGGTTTTTATGTAACGACTCGGTTTCATACTGTAGCTAACTGTTGCTCAGCATGACTGTGCTTTGTCCTCTCTCTTTCTGTTCATCTGCAAACCGATTGAATGGCTTTAGGAACATGCAAGGTCCGTGCATATGATAGGTTTGTGTATGCTGTATGTGTACCCTGAAATCTCAACCATTATAAGTCCTGTGTCTTGGCTTCTGTCTCAGTCAGTCCCTGGGAGATGTACTGGGTCCACCGTCCATATACGCTCTACAGGAGGGTTCCCTCTGTTGCTGTTTGTTGTTTATACTGTGTGAATAAAGATAATTGGTTTATAGAACAATGCCAAGCTGTCGCTTCATTAATGCACATCAGCCTCGTGGAGCAATGAGCACGAATACACTTCCTGATCCTTTCACTCGATGTTTGTTGGTGTTGCTCACGGACATAACTGAACATCAACATTTTTAATGAACATTTGTAAGTGTCTCAATATGATGATATTAGAGCACAATAAAAATGTAGTTTTCCAGCTGCTACCCAACCCTCCCTGGTTTCATGATTAAGAATAATTTTTTCTGACTTCCGGTTTGCCAATGCATAGGTAGGACGCGCTGAAAGTTTGTGCTCCCAGGCTTTAATCTAAACTCTCCCCAACAAAAGACAGAACCAACTAATATGAGAGATAAGAGTTGCTGGAGACGGGGAATATTCATTTTAAGCCACAAGCTACGAGAAAACATGCCTAAATATCAAGAAAAGACCGGCACGAA
>JAOXYM010000003.1:2933074-2944817 GCA_028567055.1 Leptatherina wallacei
GAGAGCCTCGCCTTTTGGCTCAGCTCCTTCTTCACCACGACGGACCGATGCAGAGCCCGCATCACTGCAGACGCCGCTGAAATGTTGTAATTTAGTTTTTTCCAGATTGACTGTCAGGGCCCAGGTCTGACAGAAGGTTTGCAGATGATCTAGCTGCTGTTGTAGTGCTTCCTCTGATGGAGCCAGCGATATGACATCATCTGCAAAGAGGAGGCATTTAATCTGTGTCAGTCAGAGAGGCTGGGGATGTCATATTTTTCTAATGATTCAGCCAATTCATTGATATAAATGTTAGAGGGTGGGACTGAGACTGCAGCCCTATTTCACTCCTATAGTCTGGGGGAAGTCCGTTTCCATGTTATCAATTTTAACAGCACATTGCATATTTGTGTACATAGTTTTAATGATGTCATAGTCCCCCCCCCCATATACCTTTCTCTATTCATTTTGGGAACGGGCCATCATGCCAAATTGAGTCAACTGCTTTTTTGAGATCTACAAAACGAGAAGATTTTGTTCTTGTTTTGCTGGACATGTATATTAATGAGGGTGTTAAGAATATATGGTCCGTTGTTCCATGTTCAGTTGTGAATCCTATCTGGCTCTTGTTCAGGACATCATGTTCTGAGGAAGTATTGCAGTCGGCTTTTCAGGAGGTTGCAGAACAACTTCCCCAGGTTGCTGTTGACACAGATGCCTCTGTAATTGTTTCCGTCGAATTTGTTTTCACTTTTAAAGATTGTTGTGATAATTCTTTCACGCCAGCGGTCAGGGAAATGCCCAACATCCAGAATGAGATTTAATGATTTTAGTATAGCAATATTAAAGGAGCAAAGCGCAAGTTCTAGCTTTTTTCCAGAAGTCTGTCCAATGTCAAGAGGACGTCTTCATCGTCCAAGGCAACACAGTGGTTTGTGTTGAGAATATTAGTTTATTGTTAGCTCATCTAGAAATGTGTTAATATGTCCTGATGAATCATCGGTACTCAGCGTACGGCCTTGTGCTTATGAACTAATCACAGCCATGACGATATAAGAGTACAACAAGCTTGGGCTAATAAATAAATAAATAAAGCATAGCCACGAGCCTTTGTCAGCTTGTATGCTAACGGTAGGGTTAGTGTTACATGCTAAAAACTTAGCATTGCAATATTATGTATCCTGATTTCCGTCATACATCAGATTTACCTTTTTAGTAAGAAGAAAGCAGCTGAAGGTCCCGTTTTGTTCGCAGAGCAGATCGGAGCTCCCTCCATTTATGGAAAGCTGCTCCGATGTTGACTCTGGTTTTACTCCTGCGGTGGTCAGACTCCAGTTTGGCCCTTTTCACCATTTTTTGAGTTCCCAGTCGGAAATACAACAAGAGCGCTCCTTAAAGTTGGATATCCGATTCAAAAAGTCGGGATACACTCGCTAGCCCAAACTTCTCCCATTAAAGATGGTCGCTATTCCGATATCTGACTTTCGAGTTAAATCAAACGGACCATTAGTAGCCATCCTTAATGGACGAAGTTGTAGCCAGTAAGTCTTCCCCGACTTTTTCGGGTCAGATATCTGACTTCAGGGGGAATTCTTTTTGCATTTCCTGACTGGGAATTGGAAAATCCGACATATTGAATGCACCGTCATTCCACAGTTCTTCTTCTTAAATTGGTGCATTGCTGCCACCAGCTGGTCTGGAGTGTGGACCAGAATGTTTCCAAGAGCCCGAGTTGCCAAAACATTAGTTCCTTTGCTACATTTTACCAATCCCATGCGCCCCCCCTATCATGTTGCCCCCAGTTTGAGAACCACTGTTATAAATAGTTTCTGTATTTTGTTTGTAATACTGAAATCTATTTGACAGATTCAACAAGGGCTGGGCAATACATGAAAATTTACAGATACCGAGATTCACAACAATAACTGATATTATTTTGCTCATGTCGATAAATTTGGTATTTTAAAAAATGAAAATACGAGAGGGCTGCCCAGTCAGTGCTCAATGGTCCCAGTCTTGATTATTCAATCATTCATTTTCTGTACCGCTTGGTCCAATTCAGGATCATGGGTGGGCTGGAGCCTATCCCAGCAATTAACAGGCGAGAGGCAGGGTACATCCTGTACAGGTCGCCAGTCCATCGTAGGGCCACACAGAGAGACAGACAATCACTCACGCACACACTCACTCCTAGGGAGAGTTTAGAGTGACCAAAGAACCTATCATTATTAGAAATGGTAGTCTTGATCAATTCATATTAAATATTTTACAAAAACCAGCATGTACAGAACAGTCAGTAAATCAAGCAGTATATGTCACTAAAGTGAGTAGGGGGGGAGGTTACTTTTTTTTTGTTAAACTTTTTTTTTCAAAAAAGTTTTGGTTCATTTTTTCTTTTTAAATTTTTTGCTTGTCTTGTCAGGTTTTATAGCAGCAGAATTATGGTCTGGCTACTGTGTTGTGTTGCCCCAATTCAAATGCTTCATTCATCAGCTGGTTCAAATATATTCCTGCTGAATTCATCTTAAAACTGACAAACATGTGATTTACAGTTTTTTCTGGGAGATATGGTTCCTGATTAGATTTTTTCAGATGGTTTGGGGGGTAAAAAAAGCAAACTAAAGATCTGGAGCCAGATCCAAGAATTGCAATTTAAATCAAATCGGCACCCAAAAAATCGTAAAGGAGTCGAATCGGGGGAAAAAAAGTATTTTGTCCCATCCCTAATAAAGAGCTAGAGAGGAAACTTCGCGTAATGAGCCTTTCAGTGAAATAATGGGCTGTAAAGCCTCATTGCTTCAGGAAGATTGCCTACCTGTAGGCAACCTTAGAAAACTGTAGCAAGAATGCTGGACTTCACCTTGGCAAATAGGCTGTTGATAATCTGGCAGACAGAAAGAGACAGGAGAGAGTTTAAGTAGTGCTGCGAACAGGTGAAACTATGTAGCAATTAGGAAAACCCAGGTGGGCTGAATCAAACTGAGTACAGACATGGCAGAGCAGGAATCATGACACATATGAAGAGATGGAAAAGGCTACACCTGGGGCCTCATGTATAAATGGTTCGTACATAGAAAAACATGGCGTCTATCATTGTCACAGCAAAGTTGAGATGTATCAAGAGTGAAATTGCCGTGGAAATGCGCGGTGCCTCACGTCAACTTCATGGCTGTTGTACGCACGTTTCTTCACTTGTTAATCCTTTGACGACGCTTAGAGGTGATGATGGGAAACTGATTGTTTTCACGTTTATTTATGGTCCCCAGACCGAGTATTGTGACGATCAGACACATGAACAATTAACACACCAATGAGAGGCCAATGATGACAACTTGCTCGTCAGTCGCTTTAGGTTCCCGAAGGGCATTCCTCTTTGAACTTTGTGCAGAGCTGAGGCGGGCTTAGAGCGCTATACAGCAAGGAGCCATGCGCTCCCTATGCACAAATAAATGCTTACCAAGCTGGGATTCCTGGCAACTGGGACAATCCAAAGGGAGCTGGCAGACAATCAATATTGTGCCAGTAGATCCTGAGCCGAGCCATGCCAGGTGTGTGGGAAAGGATTATGCAAGTCAGCCAGGTAAATCCAGTTCCCACAATGCAGCTGAACAGCAACAATAAAGCCGGTTTCCCTGATGAGGTCAGAGCTATTGACTGCTCACACACAGCGCCATCACATGACGAACATGTTTATGTCAACAGAAAACATTTTCATTCGATCAATGTTCAGATCTTATGTGATGTGCAAATGCAGCTAATCAACATTGTGGCGAGGTAGCCTGGTTCAACACATGACTCATATTCTGTGTAACAGCATGGTTGGGACCAGACTACCAGCTGGCACTGAGCGCAGTGGGTCAGTAAATTTATTCGTTTTTGTCCTGGTATTTTCTGTGATGCTCAGGGAGCATGTGCGTCTACAAATTCCAACCCGTCCCCCACAGCATCATTACTGGTCTGTAGTTAAAGTTAGCGACTTGCTGTTTCTTGCTAGTGACACTACGGCTTAAGATCTTTCTAATGAGCCCCCGGTTGTCTCTGTGTGGAAAATGTTCATGTAAATAACCCCACTCGTAAAGTGTGAAAATTTGTTGTCAGCCTCACGTTTTCCTTGGCGCTCCTCTCCACTGACTTATCAAGGGGGCATATCAACCGGAGTGACGGGACCTCAACTGTCCCAATATGAAAGAGGAAGGACACAAAACTAGGGGATGGCTGTGGCTCAGGAGGAAGACTTTAATGAGAACAAAAGAGGTTCAAATTATGATCCACTTACACATAATTCAATTCCGGCCCATAAATGTAAATATAGTGTAAGTATATCACGCAATAGTAATTTATTAAAACCTTTCTTAAGAAACCAACTGAGCACATCTAATTAATCTCCAATCCTGAGCATGAATCAGTCAGGTTTGGAGAGGAGGATCTGTTAATAGAAACCTCCAGCATTGTCCTTGTGTACTTGCAAAAGACTCAAGGACAACCGGAGGTTCACATTTCAGTTGCAGGCCTCAGCAGGGTGCTGTCAGCATGGTGATATTTAAAATGAACATGCACAACATGCCTTTGCTGAAACATAATACAGCATGACATATTACAGTGCTGTGTGCTACGTTACAGGAATAAATAGAAGTAGCTTAGTCTGAGCTGCATCTTAGATCTTTAAAGATGTAAGAAATACGATCACATCTGGATGAGGGATGTCACCAACCCTGACAAATCAAGTCTTTTTGTTTTTCATTATGTCACAATATTGTTGAAATATACAAGCCAAACAAATAGTGTTTGTAGATGTCACTTTAATTCAAAGTTATGTTTCACCGGTTTGAACTCAATAAAATTATTGTTGTTTTACAGGAAAGTCTGGAGTACATCTTCCTCATCATCTTCTCCTTTGAGTGTTTCCTGAAGATTGTTGCATATGGATTCCTCTTTCATGCAGATGCTTACTTGCGAAACTGTTGGAATATTCTGGACTTTGTTTGTGTATCTGTTGGGTAAGTAGAGGTATTTGTATTAAAATGGTTTGTCATCTAAATTTTGAGCAGCAATATAACTACACTTGAAGACCTGTCCATCAACACTTTGGTCATTTAAACATCACTCTGGCTGATTCAGCTAAAAAATAAGAGGAGATTTTCGGAGGGAAGAAAAAGAGAAAGGGACAGAGAAACAGAGGTGGGGCTAAAGAGGTGGCCTGGGGGGGCACGGGGCACCCGTAAAATCTGATTGGCACTTCCAAAGAATAAACAATCAAATTCTGACAAATATTCAGTGCAAAGCTGGTAAACCTCAGATATCCAAATGAAAGTGGATCCAGCACATAATGAACATAGATGTTGATGTTCTACATCAGGGGTGCCCGAGACCGGTCCTTGAGTGCTAAAATTCTGCAACTTTTAGATGCATATCTTCTCCAACACACCTGAATCCGATGGCTGAATTACCTTACTCACATCAGAATCTGAATTCCTTTGTCGCCATCTAACCAGTGTCCTGGTACAATGAAATTTCATTTCAGTACAACTCATATGAGAACAGACAAAAAGAACATAAACATAGCAGGATCAGGTAGCCGCAGAACAGCTGCTGCCTCTATTACCATTCAGTCTATTGCCATTCAGCTTTGCAAAGGCCTGGTAACAAGACGTTCATTTGATATTTAGCCCTTTCTCAACGATCAATTGTGACATAGGCGCAAGGTGCACTGTGAGTTGCGCGACAGCCGAAGGCAGAGACCCTGGCGGTCCAATCCTCAGCTGCAGGAGCTGGCTCTGTGGATGTGGAACGTCACCTCTCTGGCGGGGAAGGAGGTGTGCGAGGTTGAGCGGTTCCGGCTAGATAGCATGGCTTGGGCTCTGGAACCGGCTGAACCCTCTTCCGCTCTGGAGTTGCTCCCAATGAAAGGCGCTGAGTGGATGTGGGCATATTCACCCCAACCCCCGGCTTGGCGCCTGTGGTTGGGGTTTACTGCGGTGGACGAGAGGGTAGCCTCCCTCCGCCTTCAGGTGAGGGGATGGGTCCTGACTGTTGTTTGTGCCTATGCACCGAACAGCAGGTCAGAGTACCCACCTTCTTTGGATTCCTTGGAGGGAGTGTTGGAGAACCTCCTTGGCACTCCCTCGTTCTGGTGGTGGATTTCAATGCTCACGTGGGCGACAACAGTGAGACCTGGAGGGTTGTGATTGGGAGGAACGTTTTGTTCCTGGACTTCTATGCTCATCATGGATTGTCCGTAACGAACACCATGTTCAGGCATAAGAGTCTCCATATGAGCTGTTGGCTGATCACCATCTGGTGAGAGTTGGCTCAGATGGTGGGGAAGGATGCCGGTCAAGCCTGTTTTGAGGTCTGCTTGGAGCACCTGGTGGAGTCCCCTCTCAGAAGGAGCTTCGACTCCCACCTCTGGCAGAGCTTCAATCATGTCCTGAGTGAGGCGGGAGACATTGAGTCCGAGTGGACTGTGTTCTGCACCCCCATTGTTGAAGCGGCCAGATGGAGCTGTGGCCGTAAAGTCCCTGGTGCCTGTCATGGGGGATAATCCCAAAAGTTGTTGGTGGACACCGGCAGTGAGGGATGCCGTCTAGCTGAAGGAGTCCTGTTGAGCCTTTTTGGCCTGTGGGACTCGGGCGTGGGAAGAGTTCGGAGAGAACAACTTCCGGACGGCCTTGAGGAGGTTCTGGTCTACCATCCGGGGCTCCGTCAGCACTGTGTACAGTGAAGATGAGAGGCTGCTGACCACAACAAAGGATATTGCAAATTTTAGAAAATGGGTAACTACATGGACACAAGTACACAGTATGATAAGAAATCCTGATGTTTAATTTAACCTTAATTTACCCCTGGAAAATGCAATTAAGATTAAGAACATTTGTTGTTATATGAACATAGCCAATGCATATAAAAAATGGTCAATTACTGGATCTGAATAGCTGAGAAATTACAGATGGCTTTTGGATTTTTCCTTACAAAGATGGAGAAGGGAGCAGTATCAGCACTTTCAGCAGCACTAGTGACACAAGAGCTCCTGCGGTCATGGCAGTGGTGGACAGCAGCAATGAGGAATCAGAGCAGGAACCTTCAGGTACAATTTAAGTACAAACCAAGCAGCAGCCTCCGGCAGAGAAATGTTAAACCTATGCGGAAGTGCCAAAAATTGCAGTTCAGCCCTCATCCGCTAGGGGCTGGCTCCAAAATGAAGTCAATCCCCATAGACTCCCATGTTAGAAAGGCCTACTTCACAGCAGAAATAAACATGTTTCACACTTACATCAGTAGGCACCCAACCAAACTCACTCTTGGGCCCTGATTTACTAAAGGTTTGCACGTGTTAAAGCATCTTTAAGCAAAAACAACCAGAAATTTTAAACAGTAATGATAATCCCCCGCAGACAAGGGGTATGTCTCAGTCAGTGCACTTGCGTTCTTTCGAACACTACATTTAAGTGCAGAGTGCATTTACACTGAAATTTAAGTCAAAATTCAGTGCACTGAAAGTCCCCGGATGCTGCCCTATTAACAGGCAAAAATCTAGTATAAAACAATGTATACTACTCGCACTAAACAGGCTTAATATTGCAGATGTAAAGGAAGGGGTGGGACCCATTGGTTACAGTGTTGCCTACTTTGCAACTTGCTGCTAATTAGCAGGTTTTTAGACCTCCCTAGCGACTCCTCAGAAAAGAAAAAGCGATTAGCGACAAATATAGCGACTTTTCTGGTGTTGTTGGAGGCTGAAGTGAAAACACGTATCGTTTTAGTGAGCCTCGGGTGTTACCGCTGGTCCCTTCCCCCTGCAGAAGCGCTGATGAGAGGCTCGTGCTGGCGCAGAAGTCCAGCTTGAAGCAGTAATCTGAGCGGGAAATGCTTGCTTTTACTCCATCCCCAGCCTGAAGCTGCTACTGGCTGATCCCACCCTGGCTCTTAAAGTCACATAGTAATGTCTTTTAATGTAGATTGTAGACAAAAACGTTAAAAAGTGTCTTTTAAAATGTTTTAATTAATAAATCTAGTTAAAGTAGATCATCTTAACTAGTGTGTTTTGTTCTGTTTACTTGTTTTGTTCTCCAGTATTGTAAAGAAAAGTACATATATGTCAATTTCCCTAACTAGGCATCAGAGCAAGTTGTTTATTTGTATAGCACATTTCATGTTCAAGAATTCCAGGTGGTTTACATGAAACATTACAGTGGGTGCAGAAGAGGCATTGAGAGGCATTGTTTTGTTTGTTTTGTATTTTTTGCACTACATTGAACAGTCAGACTATCTCTGCACGGAACGAATAGATTGTTAAAATAATGCATTTAATTTACATTGTTAATGTATTTTGTTATATTTATTTATTAATTTTTGTTGTATTTTTTGGATTGTGGTGTTCTAAATGATTTTTTAATATAAAAATTCTCTATAGTATCAAAAATAGCATTGAGTATCGAGCACCATCCTTAGCATCAGTACCAAGTTACCAAATTTTGGTATTGTGACAACCCGAACGTTAGGCGCGCTTTTAGCCAGCTAAAAACTGTGGTTGTGCTACCCTCTGCCTCCTTGCTGCTGGATATCTGGAACCTGTCAATCAAAAGAACACGCCCTTAAATATTTAGAATTTCAAGATTAAATAATATCTTAACAAATGAGTTATAAATAAATTCACTCCCCACACAGTTGACATGAAGGACATTAACCCTAAAATGTTTTTTTTGTACCAGGCTGTAAACATGTTTATTTCTGCTGTGAAGTTGGCCTTTTTAACATGGGAGTCTATGGGGATAGACTCCCTTTTGGAGCCAGCCCCTAGTGGATGAGGGGGCAACTGCAATTTTTGACACTTCCGCATAGGCTTCACATTACTCCACCTGAGGTTGCCGCTTGGGATCAACACTTACCCACAAAAATGTGCACTACAGAAGCAAGTGCTCAGTGTGCACTACATTCCAGTGTACTTGCGTATCGAACACAGGCAAGCGTGCTGACCATTCAGCCAAAGGGATATTCCTGTGGCCATGTAGACAGGGCACATAATCAATCGGAGGCATAGTTTCAGGACCTCAGCTCTCACACTAGGCAACCAGGTTCTGGTGTGAATAAATGACAAATAAAACATAGTTTTTTTATTTAGGCTCTTGTTTTGACCAGCAAACCCAGACAGATGAAATGATGGATTTCAGTAAACTAGAAAATGGCCTCTTGCAGTGTTCTATGATGTTTTGGACATCGCTGAGCTGAATGTGTGGGTCCTCTACCGGAGCTGCTTATGCCAGAAGGATTTGACGTGCATTTATTCAGTTACACTACTCTAACATGATGTTATGCTTTTACCACAAAATTATTGATTAAAAATATAAATTCATAAAAAAAATAATTTTGTTAAATGTTAGCTGATTTGTGAATGTTGTAAGCTCGTAATTTGAAATTTTCAGTTTGAAATAGGACCCCAAAGTAATCCCACATGCTAATCACTTTTCTGCATTACACTGACTCAAATCACCTTCTAGACGCTGGACATACTTTAATAATTGATCCTGGGAGGTAGACGCAATATTTTCCATATTCCCCTGAGAATTCTTCACTGGATGTATTGCGCTAGCACAACACGATCTGGTGGCGTTACACAGGCAGGTCATGTGACTGCACATCCTCTATACAGTGGTTTACATGTCAACAAAGCACTAGAAAGTGTAGCATGTTCCTGACCCCACAACCTGTCCATATCTTCTTTAGGGACCAGAACCAGAAACAAAGTTTTGTTCTTACTTGACTATTATATTTGTTCTACTAATTTCCTTTTAGGCTGTTCACTGTGGCTGTGGATGCAATAAACCACATCAGTGGAGTAGAAGCTCCGGTTGGCGAGAAAGGTGGTGGCTTTGACATGAAAGCTCTGCGGGCATTCAGAGTTCTACGACCTCTCAGATTGGTCTCTGGAGTCCCAAGTAAGTCACCGGTCTGAACTAAATACTTTCTTTAACCAATTACTATATATGTGACTTATTGTGGGATATGTGTTTAATATTTGTGCTTTATTTTTCATAATAAATCACATGAACCATTTCTGAGAGCAACCTGATAAATTAGACATATTCACCCACCAGCCAGATTATTATGACTGCATAGATGATATTGAGCAGGTCCTCTTCACCAATCACTCCAACCAGGCAGTTTGTAGACAAAGAACATCTGAGAGTGTCCTTGAGAGTTTGTCACTGGAACAATAACAATATAGCCCCAGTTTGCAACAATGTCATCTCAAGGCAGTTCAGATATAATCAATTTGGGTTTTTTCCATGAGAGAGAGAGAGAGAGAGGGGGGGAGGCCCCCAAGTTCTTGACAATCAGCAGCCAGCACAGGGCACAGAACCAGGCAGCCCACCAGAGAGGACCATGCCCAGAAGGAAGCAGTGAAAGGACGCAGTCAGAGCACTCAGCAATGAAATATGGGTCCCAGTGGCTCTACCCAGCACCCAAGAGGGCTGGCCACCTTGGATTGGCGCCCACCCCAATGCCCTAGCCAAGCACCCCGGAGAGCACCTTGCCCGCCAAACTTGTGCTCGTCACTTCTGTCATATTCAATACAGCATCTCAGTTTGTGTGAAGGTCATTAAGGCCTCTTGGAAGACACAAGTGGGTGAAATAAGTCAGTATTGTAGCATTTATCAGATTAATGCCAGTCACTGTGGCTTTAAAATGAGTTATTTCCTGTTCCCCAGAGGGCAGAGCCATAGTGTTGACAACAATTGATAAAAATATTGTAAGGGGTGCTAAAGAGCCATTTAGTGAGTTATCGAGCATATTCCCATGTGGCTGAGATTGTCATTAGCCAAGACAAGTTTGGTGGAAATCAGAGGTACGCTGTCAATTATGGGAACTTCCTGTTTCATGGTGTCCAACCATTATTTTGAGATGAGTTAAGTTTTGTAAAGTGGCATCATGAAAGACTTTGACATTCTGTGAATCACTTTTAAGTGTATGAGGTTTATTATTGAGAAGCAGGATATGACAAAGTAAAAAAGAATTTACTTCCCGTTGTAAGAGGCTGGGGTTTATACCTAGATTAGAAGTAGGTACATGGATCTGTTCAGGGTCAAACCTAGATTACTCATTGTAAGCAACATGGTGATCGGGACAAATTTGAATTGAATATTGAATTGAATGACTTTTATTGTTTTATGATTTCACCATGTCATATTGAAGTTTGCTGTGTTGCAATGGACAACACATCAGCAGCGTAAAGTATGTGAATTTCAAATTCTCTTGAACATTGATGTGTTTCGAGGGCATGTTCAGGCCCCTTAAAAGGAAATTGATTTGATGGAGTAGTAATTAAAGCCACAAGCAGCGATGAAGGCCCTCACGTATTCGGTGCCGCTTTGGCCAATGCACCGACCATGTCTCCTGATTACCTCCCTGCCACCTCACTCTCCCTCTCGCCTGCACCTGTGTGTTCACTCGTTAGGTTGTAAAGGCATATTAGAGTGAAAAATATAGGACTTTCTGTTTCCAGTGGGCAGGGTTATGGTGAAGGAAGCATACTGACATATAGATGTAACCAGGAGGTCACTGTTGACAAACGTTAAGTTTAATGGACACTGAAGTGTGTTTGGTGAAACATTGAGGTCTTCGTTATGGACAATCCATGACGAGCACAGAAGTCTAACAACAGAACACCACTCGGATTCAGATCAGGGGGACCGTTCCTCCCAATCACGCCCCTCCAGGTCTCACTGTCATCACCCACATGGGCATTGAAGTCTCCCAGCAGGACGAG
>JAOXYM010000003.1:2960154-2971305 GCA_028567055.1 Leptatherina wallacei
AACGAATAAGGAAACGAACAAGCAAACGAAAAAGGAAGAAAGGAAATTAACAAGGAAACAAGGAAACGATCAAGGAAATGAACAAGGAAGCATAGAAATGAATAACGAACAGAACAAGGAAACAAGGACACAGACAGGTTTTGCTAGATGGGGGCTGGCATGGTATGAAGCTTTGATGTAACACAAGACTGCAGTGTGGACTTGGGACTGCTTCAGCTCGTCCTGCTAGAAACAATCTGGTGGTTTATGGTTCCGCACTGTTTGGTTAAAACGTGTTGTTTGAGGTGTGCTGGTTTCATGGACTCATTGCTCAGGACTTTATCACATACCACACTGAGGCCTTCGCTCTTTGTCGGTCCCGCGCCAACTAAATCCAGATTTGAGATAACTGGAGTAACATTTCCTGACTGATTTGCGGCGCGTGTTGCTAGTGGGTGCTGTGGACACTTGACTGGTGTCTCTTGAGCTCTTGTGCTATGTTCTCTGTCGTCCTTCATTTTCCAGGCAGCTGCCTGAAATATTTGGTCCTGAACTGCTGTCCTTTTTGTACTGGTTCCAGTTTGAAACCATGATTGCAATGTTCTTGAACCACACTACATTTTACGTGTTTATCTTTTCACAAACGGTTCAGCTCACGACCAGTCAGGTGCATGAACTGGACTACGTAGCAGGCCGATACTGAAACAAAAACAAAGGGAGGACGATGCTTATTTCAAATATGAATTTAATATGTTTTATGTATTTTAAATTTAAGTTTTGTGTTATTTGGATAATATTACATGTCTTAAAAATTATTTCCCCAAAATATTTGACTTTCTCCCACGTACGACTAGAGGGAGCTTGCGTACATACCATAGTTTGAGAAGCAAGGTAATAAAAGCTTATGTTCAATCATGTAACAGACACAGTTTGCCTATTTGAGTGAAACTAATTGAAGGAACAGGGTTGTTGGATTTTTCTTGTTCTTCTACTTTTACCAGTCTTCTCTTCTAAAATAAAAATGCAATAAATGCAATTTCCCCTCGGGGATTAATAAAGTATAATTCATTAATTCTATCCCTTCTTCTTTACACTGATTCTCAGTTTATTCAGCTGAAATTGTTTGTCTGATTTTCCACAAGTGAGTTCACAAAAGAACGAGAAAAGGCCAAGTCTCGAGGAGAATTTCAGAAGCTGCGGGAAACTCAGCAACTGGATGAGGACCTTAAAGGGTACATGGAGTGGATCTCTCAGGCTGAGGTCATAGAGAACGATCTGGAGAGACAAGGTAAGAGAAATCCCTTTTTTGTTTTCAGTTAAAACTCCTGTTAGTGTAAAGTGATCCACCTCCGGGACTGGACGTGGACCAATCACTCTAAGTGCTATGTTATAAAATCCTGAACTAGCCTTTAGTCTGCTTAATTCAGAAACTATTTTCAAACATTGAAGCTGACATATGAAGGGAAATATGCGTCAAAATGCACAAACGTGTAGATTTAATGTGAAAACTAATGTGAATACAATGTGACAATGTGATTAGATGCTGATTTACAGAGAAATATTCCTGCATCAGCCAACAATGGGAATTAATCTGGATTAATGCAGTAAATTGATCACTTCTTGTCCTCAAATTGAAACGCCAACATTACACAATCCACAGCTCTGATTGAGCAGATGATCAGATTAAAATTGTGTTTTTAATAGAAATAGATGAAGGTGGCCAGAGGGCGTATCGTGTGATAGCCTACTCCAACACTTTTTCAAATTAATGCAGTACGGCGGCTGTGTTCCCAGCATTTTAACACATTATATGAAACCTGACGCAATCACATAACAGTCACTGAATCATCTATCAGGCATGACCCCTCTTTTTCTTTAAAAAAAGTAACTAGCAACAAATCTAACGACTTTTTCAGGTGTTCTTGGAGAATTTTGGAGACTTATGTGAAGCACCGATTGTTTACTTCTAACTTCTGCAGACACACGTTAATTTTGGCACAAACATCTTGCAAGGAATGTGCCAGAAGTCCCAGTGCGTTTCATCAAGCTGTGACCTGCCAGAGCTCATTTGTGCACTTGCAGCAGCAGATTTGAGAAGTTGTAAATCAAGTTGAGGTTGTACACTTTGGAACCAGTGAAATCAGTAGTTCAGCAAACTTTGGGATAAATTCAGACAAAAATTCAGGGAAATCTTGAAAAAATTCCTTATCAAATTTGGGTGGGCGATAAACTGGGCAGGGTAATTGCAGTTTTCAATCTACATCTACAAATATTAAGATGCGCCCCCGTTCAGGATCGTTCACGCAGGAAGTCAGTCGGTGAAAAGCAATGTGGATCAGGTAAATTTTAACAATAAAACACTATCGACTTTGGTTCCCCCCCCCCCGTCCCCCCGTCCCCCCGTCGCCCGTCCCCTGCAGATGCCCTGCAGCCAGAAAGACATGTGGCTGAAATATGTATGAATTTTTATTCTTTGCATAAATATTAAAACTTGTTTTAATGAAAATTCATGTAGTTTTAGGAAATGTTGGGAAGCAGCAAGGCTTCATCATTTCATTTATCTGATGGGAAAAACAACAGGTCGTTTAGTGAGGTGATTAAATGAAAAGATGCAGGGAGGGGGGACTCCAGAGGAGGCTGAAAATCCTGCTAATTTCAGTACAATATGCACCAACAACGGCGGGATGTTACAACCCTCGAGCCTTGCAAAGTCGCTGCGCCCACGCTCCCGGTGTGACAGGGCGCCAGGCACAGAGCGCAGTGCAGCTGCTCTGCAGCGCTTCCGTGTTCAGTGGGACTGAGAGGCGAGGCCTCCTTCCAACACACACTGCTGCTGAAGCAACTTTTTCAGCAGCAGCCAGGTGATAAACAACCTGATGCCTCCACAGAAATGGGCGGAAATTAAAGATTTTCTTTTGCTCTCGTACGCTATTGCGCTCCTGCACATATATATATTTTTTCCCTCTCGTGCACGGTGCGCCCCTTCACAGATTGCACCCCGGGCGCTGGCCCACATCGTACATAGCAAAAACCGCCCCAGGGAACATGCCACTGTTGTGGCTGTTGAAAGAAAGAAATAATACCACAGAGACTAGACGGTGCTTCCTCGTGAGGGAATTTACTGGAATCACAAACAAATAACCTGAAAGTACCAGGTTCACCATAGTAGGATATATACCCCAGTTATACACAGATTGTCTCTCTGAAACAGTCCAGATGTGATTAGCGGCTAATACAGTATTCTTGTTTGCTGATAAACATTTATAAAACGCCTGAAGTAATCAATTAAACAGTGCATAAGCAAGTGTCACATTTTATGTTTATACAAATGCTCAACAGTGGTGTGACTGCCTTGTACGCTAACCCATGAGGCATAAACTCTCATCAGTACCGCTGAAGCAACCAACCAACCCTGTGATGTCATGGTTTATAGTATGTTCCTTTTCTGTCTTTCTCTTTGTCTTTATCAGGTTTACTGACGATGGAAAATGGAAGCTCGGATGCTGGAAGTGTTGGCAAAATGGACACCATGCAGCGGATCATCTATTACTAGTCAGAAGTGCACTTCATACCTGTAAAGTGGCTCAGATATGAACATGTTTCAGCCTTATGTGAAAATTAGGGTGTTCCTCAATACTTTTATCACTCATGAGTTGCTAAAACCAGTTATGCCATAAAGGATGCAACAATTTTCAAGGTTTAGTTTAGTTTTCTCCAACTCTGAATCTAACCTCACAGTCAATACAGTTTAAATCCATTTATTCTTTTAATGTCAGCATTTCATTAGGAAGAGGTAGGCTTTAGTTTGGAGAACGCCGGTTCAAGTCAACAGAGGTGAACCACTGTGGGCTCTTGAAACCCCCGGGTGCTGAAACATGGCAGCCCACTGCTCTCTAGTACATCTAGACATGGGTCGAATGTAAAGCAAAATTTCCCAATTGGGATTAATAAAGTAAAGAAAATTATTTAAGGCAGATGCAGGAAATTCTGGTATTTTTGCCAGATGTTATGGAGTTGTGAGACCACTAGGGTTGTCACGATACTAAAATTTGAAACTCGATACCGATACTAAGGATGGTGCTCGATAGGCCTACTCGATACTATTTTCGATACTATAGGGGAGGAAAACCCTTTTTTTTTAAATCAGCCAGAACACCCCAAAAATACCACCATCTAAACAATACAGCAACAAACTATTAACAAATATAAGAAAAGACTTTAACAATGTCAAATAAATGCATCATATTAAAGCGCTATTTGTTTGTGCAGAAATTTTTTTTCTTAGACTGTTTGCTCACTGTGGGGCAAAAAATACTAAACTAAAAAAAAAAACTTCAACTACTAGTTACTACTAGTGAACTTATTTACTTACACGTCCTTTTCTACACAATACTAGAGAACAGATCAAGTAAACAGCAGAACAAACTAACTAGTTGTGATCATGTGGTTTTAAACTATATCTATTAATTAAAAACATTTTAAAAGATGAACTTTTTAATGCTTTTGTCGACACTACACTAAAAGGCATTAATATGTGACTGTAAGAGCCGGGCTGGGATCAGCCAGTAGCAGCTTCAGGCTGCTGATGGAGCAGTAGAGAACAGAGCTCAGAGCTGGGCTGCTGCTGCGTGAGCACCAGCCTCTCATGAGCTCTTCTGCACGGGGAAGCGACCAGCGGTAACACGCAGAAAAACATGTTGATGTTTGATGATTTAATAGCAGATTTTGGTGCATGAATATTGTTGGCAGGAAGATCGCCAGAGGGCGTAAATCGAAGGGGAGCACTATGGGTAAACTTGGACAGAAGTATATTCAGTTGATTTGGAAACATCATTGTTTAAAGATACCAGAAAGCACAAAGTTATGTCATCATTTGTTTGTTGAAGTTTGTAGTCATATTTGTTTGGATCTTTTCATTTTGTTGTGATTTCCAACTGATCAACACGATCTTAACTTTCCACCAGTCGCTTCTGCTTGTTGTTAGATAAGTCATGACACTGAGTAATACTGTGAGTTTAGCCCTGATGAAGACCAAATGATGCGGATACATAAAACCTTAGAAATGAAAGAGGATTGACTGGAAACTGTATCCATCACCAGACTTACCTAATTATCTTTGCACATGTCAAACCACAAGTCACAAAAAACATCCACATCACAACGACACAGCGTACAATATGCATGACAGCCACCCTTCCTACTTCTGGAGGTGAATCCATATTCCTTTGTCCATTCAAAATTAAATGTAGTCTTTTGTTTAGACATGTTTGCGGCCTGCAGGTGGACTGCATGGGTCTACCCAGCTGATCTGACATCAGCCATGTCCACTTGGTTAATTTGATTCATGGTTCAGTGCCATTGGCCAATTAAATGTCTGATATTTATTTTACACCGATTTCATCCAATAATCTGACACAGACATATTTTGGGGATGAATAATTGAATGTAGTCTTTTTTATTAATGTTTATAGATTTTTTTAGCCGTATTTACTTTTTCATTAGAGACCAAATGAGATGGTGGAGGGGGATTATGTCAAAAGGAGGATAAATGGGCGTCCGTCTCAAGGCTGCGCCGGAAGGCGGACAGGCCTTTTAAAAACTGGACTGTCCGTCTTAAAGCCGGACGTATGGCCACCCTAGTGCCGAACCTGATTGGCTGTTATATCCATACAATTTAGTTCAAATGTGTTGAAGCAGGAATACATTGAAAACCGGCTGGATTGTGGCCGTCGTAGAACCAAATTAAGTCTTAGTGTCCTAAATGAATTAAGTATATTTTCACAACTACAAGGACTGTATGTCTAATCTCGGCCTAAAAGAAAGCTGAGACATGTGAGACTACTACAGAGGTGTCAGAATGAAGATATGTGTTACTGAAATGTGTCAGAGTAAAGTCACCTTGAACACAGTATAAAATGGAAATGGTTATCTCCTCGTAAAAGGAAACCACTTTATTTTCAGTAAAAACCAGAAGATGGCAGCCCAATTCATCTAGGAATGAGTAAAGTAGTACTTACAATTAGTGAAGTAGTCCCCCCCAAAAAAAGGAAAGTAATCCTAGGAATGAGTAAAGTAGTCAACTCAACTTTATTCATAGAGCACTTTAACACAACGTGAGTTGAAACAAAGTGCTGAACACACTACAGAAATAAAATAAAGAGCAAAATAACAACAAAAATAAACAAAGTAATGTGTGATGAAGAACTGTACTACAGTAAAAGGTAAAAAAGTGGACCTGAACAGTTTTTTAGGTGTTTTTAATAGAGTTGTTAAGCAGGTAAATAAATCAGGAAGCCGATGTTGATGATGGACACCTCTATCAATGGTCAGAGTCAGGAAGTTCCAGGGATTCACATTCACCTTAGAAACACCATGAGGACCCAGAAAGAAGTGAAACCCAACATAGTAGATGATAGGAAGACTTCACTATAAAACCCCATTCATCTCCTAGGAAACCAGCAGGACCTTCAAGATTAATAAAAAAGCAGTCATATGAGAACACATTAGCAGAGTTTTTAATAAAATAGAATAAAACATTTGATCAGAAAACAGCAAAAGTAAGAATTTTGGATGTGAGTTTTTGTCCCACAGTGATGAGACAGACATATTTGTAATCAGCAGTCTCTGCTTTCATATGACACCTTGTTTGTTGCTTTGATAGAAGTAGAGAAATTAGCAGAAGCTCTCCAGTGGACAGTGCTGTTCTCATGGTTTCTTACATTCCTACAGTATATAATTGTTTGGAGTTTGAACTGTGTTTGGTTGGGATGCCGATGCTTGGTAGAGTCCATTAGCTGAGTTTCTCCCCGTCATGTGGCTATGCTACATGTTAGAGTTGTGGCTTCCTTGCTGCCTCCTGTAAGAGGGGTCTAGTCAAGAAGAGGTTAATGCTTATGTAAGAACTTCCACAATCCCATCCACTTAACATCAGAAAATGTGTGGCTAGACGTTTAAAGAGCAGTGCATGAAACAAGTTTTCACTACAGTTACTGAAAAGCCATAATGTGTCTCTACAGGAGGCCAGCTGGCTTATCCTCATTTGACTCTTTATTTTCAGTAAACTGGCTCGTAAGTGGAATCGCTGGTTACGTCGTAAATGCAGAGTGTATGTGAAGTCCAAGCTGTTCCGCTGGTGGGTGATCTTCCTCGTCTTCCTCAATACTCTGGCGATAGCGACGGAGCACCATAAGCAGACTGCGAGACTCACAAACTGGCAAGGTGAGTTACTGTCGCCCGGTCGGATTAATTGGCTTCTTCTAGGAGCCAAACACAGAAAAGAGAGGTCCTAAAAATAATAAAATATCTCTGGTAGTTTTATTACCTAGAGAAAAAGTGGTTAAGAAATAGGAGAAAGTGTGTTAATGTGCATAATAAGAATTCTGAGCACATCCACATGTGGAGTCAAGGCAAGTTTATTTGTGTAGCACATTTTCAGGTTCAAGACAATTCAAAGTGCTTTACATAAAAACATACGACTAACAATTCTAAAAACACCCATCTAATCATACTCACATACACTTATGCACACACACAACATGCATTCAAACTCCCCCCCCCACACCCTTCTGTCTTGCTTTTTGAGACAACTATTGTTATGCAATTAAAATGCAATTAATCAAGATTAATTAATTTAAAAACCTCTATTAAATTTGATTAGATTTCTAATTAAGTCCCACCCCTAATATATGTTAACATTTATTTTTCATGTTCAAATTTGTGAGTTGATTATAATTTTTGTGGTAAGCTGTTCCAGGTAATCTCTTTCAGAAGGACAGAAGAAAAAGTTGTTCAGTAATGTGATGTTGTCTCAGAATTACAAACAATTTTTTGTTTTTATTTTACTGTAAAGCACTTTGATTGGCCATAGGCTTTTAAATGTGCTGTATAAATAAAGTTGACATTGACATTGACAAACACATGCCTTTCATGAAAGAGTATCATTGACGGCCAGTTTATAAAATGATTTTCAGCATTATAACATGGTGGCTGTTTCTAGATAAAAGTATTAATGGATGTTAACTCTGTTTTTCTCTCATTCTTTGTCCTTAAACCGCCTATCTCAACACGTCCAACATTTAAAGATAATGCCAATAAGCTGCTGCTGTCTATGTTTGCTCTGGAGATGTTCATGAAGATGTACGCTCTGGGCTTACCCTCCTACTTCATGACTCTCTTCAATCGCTTTGATTGCTTTGTGGTGTCCACCGGCGTCATGGAGCTCATCCTCGTCCACATGGGAGTCATGTCAGTCATGGGCATCTCTGTACTGCGTTGCATCAGACTGCTGCGTCTCCTCAAAGTAACCAAGTGAGTTCAGCCTGAACAGGTACAGCTGTTAATGTTCATATAACTTATCTCTTCTTTTTTATTATTATTCTACAACAACAAATGCACAAATTATTCTTACAGTCAGTTTAAAGCTCTTAAATGGAGAAAATGTACAAGGTGAAATAAAAGGTCAGCTGTCTGAGTCTTTTGGGTATTTTCAGAATGAAAGAGAAATTGTTGACCTAATACTGTGTTTTCTAGATACTGGACATCTCTCAGCAATCTGGTGGCTTCCCTCTTAAACTCGGTCCGCTCCATCGCCTGCTTGTTGCTGCTTCTTTTTCTTTTTATTGTCATTTTCTCCCTGCTGGGAATGCAGGTGTTTGGAGGAAAGTTTAACTTTCCCAACCAGCCAAAACCCCGGAGCACATTCGACAGCTTCCCTCAGGCCCTCATCACCATTTTCCAGGTACAGTAAACATGCTTTGGTTTCCTCAATCCAAATCTGTCCTGTCCAGTTGTCACAAAATGTAAGAAAGAAAAAAAATTCCTGAGAAATTTAACTTTGTGAATGTATAAAAAAGAAAATTTGTAGTGTAAGGAGGATATACAGAAAAAAAAGGGAGGAGACCATTCTGCTAATTACTCCACTTCAACCAAACCACACAAACAAAGTGTCATATGAAAAGCAAAAATCATTAAAGAGATTCTCCTTATCTACTTTTAAGAGCAAGCTAAAGACACAGCTGTTCAAGGAGCATTTCCGCACTTAGCTCAGCACTAACATACACTTAGTCCAACAACAAAACAGCACTTGGATTTAGATCAGGGGGGTTGTTTGTCCCAATCACATCCCTCCAGGTCTCACTGTCGTTGCCCACGTGAGCATTTAAGTCCCCCAGCAGAATGAGGGAGACTCCCTCAATGGACTCCAAAAAGGGTGGATACTCTGAACTGCCATTCAGTGAATAGGCACAAACAAAAGTCAGAATCCGTCCCCCCACCCAAAGGCAGAAGGAGGCTACCCTCTTGTCTACCGGGGTAAATCCCAACGCACAGGCGCCAAGCCGGGGGCAGTTAGTATGCCCACACCCGCTCAACGCCTTTCACCGGGAGCAACTCCAGAATGGAGTAGGTCCAGCCCTTCTCAATGATCCTGGTTCTAGAGCCCAAGATGTGCATTGAGGTGACACGGGGGCAAGCTTTCTGTTGGAAGCAACGGAAACTTAAAAATTATTATAAATTAGATTATTATTAATTAATCCCATGTGGTATCAATATGTTTATGTGGTCAGGTGACAGAATTGAGGCTGACAGGCAGTAATAAAAAAAGAGGAGAAACAATAAGAGAAGAAGTTGGAGAAGCAGGGTCACAGATGGAGAGACAGGGTCATGGGTGAGGTCTCAAACTGTTTGCTCAGATTTTCTGTCCACTTTAAATGGCTTGATATTACAAATAAATGTCTAGCAAATGTGAAAAACAACTCTGAGATCAACTTTGATGTCCCTACAATGCCAGAATCAAACCTACGCCCTTACCCTCACCTATAGTCACGAGCTCTGGGTAGTGACTAAAAGAACGAGATTGCCAAAACAAGCAGATGAAATGGAGTTTCCACCCCAGGTTTGCTCTCCCTTAGAGATAGGGTGAAAAGAGGGTCATTCGGGAAGGGCTCAGATTAGAGTCACTGCTCCTCCACATCGAGAGGAGCCAGATGAGGTGGCTCGGGCATCTGGTTAGAATGCCACCTGGACGCTTCCCTGGTGAGGGATCTCGGGCACATCCCACAAGGAGGAAACCTCGGAGTAGACCCAGGAAATTTCTCGGCTGGCCTGGGAGTGCCTCGGGATCCCCTGGATGAGGTTGCTAATATGGCTGGGGAAAGGGAAGTCTGGGCTTCCTTGCTTAGGCTGCTGCCCCCTCGACCCGACCAAGGATAAGCGGCAGAAGATGGATGGATGGACTGTCCCACTTGTATGAACACCCTATTTAGCATATATTTCCCATTTTTTAAAACAAGTTTGACACATGAACACTGAGATAAAGAGAGTAACTCAGTTACTCTGAGTTAAAGATGAGACGAGGAGCTGCATGACAGCAATCAGGTCATGAAGCCTTGTCAACGCTTCCCTTCAAATGCATTACACCCAGACAGCCAGCAGATAGAGCTCTTTTTTAATGGATTTGTGTTTCAATACAGTCAATCTAGGATATTATCAGGGATTATAAGGTATTACAAAGTACTATCAGGTACTATCCATGTACTACCAGGTATTATCAGGGACTATTGGGTACTACAAAGTACTATTAATGTGCTTTCTGGTACTACCAGGTAACTGGAACAAAAATACAGTAAAAAAAAAAAAAACAGGGAAAAACCAAATAGTAAAATTCCATGATAAAAATGCAGTTTATACAATTACATGGGATCTTTTGTTTTACTTCAGACTTTTAATGATGAAAGACAGTAGCACACGTAGTTTTACTTTTATTTGTTGCCAGTCTGGGGACTTGAACCTGAACCCCTCAATCTTTTTTTCTTTTTTAAATTGCCCTGTCCTGCCTGATGACAGCAGAACGACGGTCTGGCTGCCATATTCTGCCTGACAAATGTACTTTGCCAAGAGGAGCCTTTTGGATATGAGGTTCTCCTAGAATCTTAAATGTTATTCTTTATTAGGATTCTATTTTAGAGAGAGGGAAGAGAAAAGATAGAAAAATGGAGTGAAAGAAAAGGTAAAAAACAAACCTTAACAACTGCAATCAAGCCTAAGCTGCAACACCTGGAAAGACACAGTAAACATCCTAAGAGGAAAACACAACAGATTGTCTCTCTTTCTGTCCTCTCCAACCCAACCGGTCGAGGCAGATGGCCGCCCTCCCTGAGCCGGGTTCTGCTGGAG
>JAOXYM010000003.1:2971405-2997475 GCA_028567055.1 Leptatherina wallacei
TGATTGTCTGTGAAGCGCCCTGAGATGACATTGTTGTGAATTGGCGCTATACAAATAAAGATGAATTGAATTGAATTATCAGGAGTACCTGTACATCCTTTAGTCTGAAGTCAACCTGGTCAACGTCTAGGCCAATATGCATATATACCAGGGCTGTCAGTCGATGAGTGTCCTGAGTTAACTCGCGATTAAATCACATATTAATTGAAGAATTAAAAAAAAATCTTTTTTTATTTTTATCTGACCTATTTTATTTTATCATTTTTAACAGGATATTTATTGTATATATAATACTTATGTCAACTTTTAGGAAGCCTACATAGATTCTAAACAGATAATTAATCCTGGTTTGTTTATTTCTTAATATTGTAGTTATCAACACGTTAACGCTGTTGGACTCTTATAGAAATAAAGTTGAGGAAATTTGTGTGTCAGATCCTGACAGGCGAGGACTGGAATGCTGTTATGTATGATGGTATAATGGCTCACGGAGGACCCACAATGCCTGGAATTCTTGTCAGCATCTACTTCATCATCCTGTTTGTATGTGGAAACTGTATCCTTTTTAGCAGAGTATTTATGTGTCGGTGCATATTTCTGACCAACATTTGATCCTTTGTTGCAGGTCAGTTCTATTCCCCTATAATCTTTGACTTTACTGTCATTCAGTTATCCTTCTAAATGTCTTCCTGGCCATTGCTGTTGATAATTTAGCAGAGGCTGAGTCCTTGACTTTAGCCCAAAAGGAGAAAGCTGAGGAAAAAAAACGTAAGAGGGCTCTCAGGTAAGTTTTCAGTTTTAAAACTTTTATGTACGTTATGTAAAACCAAAGCCCATCTCCGATGTTTATGACATGCATTACACGAATGCTAGTGACTCATTTCCACATTATGTCACAAAAGTGGAAACTTGTCGAAGACTCTGAGATCGGGATCATCACTGATAAACCACACTATACTTTTCCCCTTGTTTCCCAACTGATTTACCAAAAGTGGCTCAATTTAGCTTATTTCACCCAGGAGACATAAGACTATACCCACTGATGGTCAAACGTATGTGCTGCCGGTCCAGTGCGAATCTGGACAGGAAAGTGAAGCAGTAGACAGATGGTGTGAAAAATAAATGTGATTTAGAGAGAGATGGTTGTAAGATTTGATATGATGATGATGATCAGATATGAAGACCAGAGGTGCTGATGTCAGTCCAACAAGCAGCTGAATGAGCTACTTTGTTGTTATTTATAGGGCCAACATGTCTGACAAGGCCTCAGAGGAGAAGGCAAATCTGGCAAAGAAGTTGGCAGAGCAAAGGGCTAAAGGAGTAGAGGGCATCCCTACCACGGCGAAGGTGAGACATCCAGAGCATGCCCTGCCTTTGTACAAAAACAAAACTGTCTTCCTCTGCCGTCTCACATTTCTACTTTTTCTGTTCAAACCTGCAGCTGAAAATTGATGAGTTTGAATCTAATGTCAATGAGATCAAAGATCCTTTCCCTCCAGCAGACTTTCCAGGTACAACCTGATGCCTCCGCACTCATTTTCAGTTCATGACACTCTAATCAGAGAATAATAGTCTGTGCTTTCTCTTGGGAAGGTGATGATGAGGAGGAGGACCCTGATATTCCAGAAAGTCCCAGACCTCGTCCGATGGCAGATCTGCAATTGAAGGAGGAAGCGGTGCCGATGCCGGAAGCCAGCTCATTTTTTATTTTCGGACCTCAGAACAAGTAGGACGCTGGTCATCTCCATATTTTATGATATTGGAAGCAAAGATGTGCATCAGTGATGCAACAAGCAGCTGTGAATGCAGCAGAGCTTCAGGGCTGATCATATGTCCTTAGATATAAGACCCAGATGGAAACATGATCCAATATTTATCTTTTTTAGTCATTTATTATATTTGAAAGAAATGTGTTACAGAATTTTTTTCTGTTTGTTTGTCATCTGTCCTTGGAGGTGGACATCAATAATCACATCCATTTTCCAACAAGTCCCCCAATCAAAACAAGTAAATGGTTCACTTGTTTACATTACTACTGCCCCCACAGGCAGCTGGAGGAAACTACAACTCATCACATCTGATTTGTTTTTAATTGTTTTTATTTTGTTTCTATCTGGCATTTCACATTTTTATACAGAAAAGTATAGAAACGGGACACAAAACATAAAATGAAGCGATAGGTCGAATTACAGAAATCGACACTGGAGTGTGAAATTATTCAGACATAAACAAGCAAAGATGAGGAAGGATTAAAAGATGATCACTCTAACAGCTGAGCAATGGACCTCCCAGAATTACAAAATGATGATTTATAATAAGTTGTATGTATTAGCTTGCAGAAAACATGATGCTGCTGACGGATATGGAGGGAGAAAAGTATAACAATTAAATGAACGAAGGATCATTGAATTGATGGGTTGTTCCAGACCCCAGCTCTTAATGGTATAAGTGGTTATTCTGAGTTTATTATTTATCATTTTATCATCAGGCGTCCAGAAACAAAAGTACTACTGGTACTATTTGGAAAATCTGAGTTTTGTTTCCTGACAGTGAGCGAATGCCTCATTGTAGGTGTAGCTGCTGTTTCACAGGAGCCACTAAAAACCACTTTATCTTTCTTTTTTGGGACATTTGCGTAGCCCTATAGTTTGAATTTTTAGGATCGGGTGTTTTTCAGCCCCAGCTAGGGTTGTAGTAAATCCAGTTTAGGTCAGGGTTTGTTTACACAGTGAACTCTATTTCCCACTGAGCTGTTATATCTAAAAGCACTGTAGTATTTTAAGGTGGTTTATTGGTTTTCCAGCAGGCCTATGAGTTATGAACGTTTTGAAAAGGACGGATTGATTAGTGTAAGTGTTTTCGTTTTATCTGTAGTTCTGCCAATTAGTGAAAAAGTGTAGTTGAGGTTAAAAAGCTCTCTGACATCCTGGGGAACATTTTCAGAATTAATACCTCCAGCAAAGAAAGACAACAGTTTATTTGTTCCAGTTTGTGGTGTTCATGGGAGAATAAATTAATCCTTTTTGGTTTACTTTCATGAAGTTTTCTTCAAAGTCGGAAAATCAGTCGTCAGTAAAAGATGAGTTTCATGTCACATGTTGGTAATTTTTTTATTTTCTGTAAAGAGGGTGAATTGGAAACTATGAAGGTCTTCAGAGAAGGGATCCCGGTCCAGGTTCTTATCCAGCAAATTTCAAACTGTTGAGATAAGATGGGTTCATTAGGTTGAACATCAGTCATGTCTGAGGCTTTTCTGTTTCTGGCTCTGCATAAATTATTTTTCTAATCTTATGATGGAGCCTCCAATGTCTGTTAATGAAACTGAAAAGTTGGTTTATGTCTTTTCTGGGTTTAAAGAAAAGTCTGTGTTGTAGAGGAAACTTGAACCCTTCCAACTCTAAGCCATTTCTTTCTACTTTTGTTTGTTTTTCTAATATAAGACTACATGCAGAAACTGAACTTTATACATCCCAGTCACCATGCAGACATTTGTTTTCAGGACAGCCTCAGTTGTCAGATGTTGACGAGGCTTATATGATTTAAAGTGAATTAATCAATAAATATCGCACCATAAAGGCCAACCAGAACAAGAAAACAGAATTTATTTCAAACAGAACTTTGTAGAAATAACACACAGATCAACAGTAACCAAGCCTTTTCTCATATGCACATCATTCTCTCAAGTCTTGGCTTTAAGGAGAAAAAAATATTTACACTTTTTCCTCATTTACACTTATTTATGCTACTATTTACTTCCTATCCTCACAAAACCAACTTCAACTCAGCTGCTTTTTGGCACCACCATGCATCAAAAACATCATCTTGTCTTTATTCCAGCCATAGAGGAACATTATTTTTCTTCTTTTCAGACACACACAGAACTTTCTGCTCACTTGTTGATCTTTGGCTGCTCCTGATTGGACATTACCATCAATTTAAGCTCTCTGATTGGTGGAAGGTTGGACAGGAAGTGGCTTCATCATAATTTCCAGGTTCCAATAGAGCTCTCTTAGCATCATAGTAGTGATGATATTTTTATGGTCAGGGGATGGGGGTGAAAAAGTGATAATTAATGGTGTTATCATGGATTTTACTAAATAGAAAATAAAACTACATTTTGTGGCTGGATTGTAAACCTCCTGAACGGGATATAAACGTCTGGAAAACTCCTGTTGTTCAGGTGAAGGACACACTACCGTTCCTGAGACACTGGTGATGATGCAAATGATTTAGTGGAGTTTTAAAAGGGTTATAAGTTGGGGACAAGGTTCTTCTTGTTCTGGTGAAGGTTTTCCTTCCTGTTAAAAGGGAGTTGTTCTCCTCGTGCGGCATTTTGACATTAAATTACCCCCCCACACACACACACTCCCCAAGTCTTTAGAAGAAGACTGTTAGGTTAGTCCCCAAACATCCTAAAAAACCCAAACTGTTAGTTCAAGTTGCCATGGAGACATGTTTTTCTTTCACAGCTGCTTACACCACCTGACCAGTTTTTAAGAATATTTCTCTGTCTTCATTTTATCATTATTTTTAACTAAAGAATGTCTTTCACCAATTTTAGATTTCGGAAACTCTGCCATCGAATTATTAATGCAACGACTTTCACCAACATCATCCTCCTCTTCATCCTGCTGTCATCTATTTCCTTAGCTGCTGAGGATCCCATTGACCCCATGTCTTTCAGGAACCAGGTGATAAACTGCATGTATATTCAGTCACATGAAAGACAGTACATCTTCTTCCACTTCTCAGATTTTATTCATCATCCTGCCCCAGAAACAAAGTCTGAAAATAAATTTGGGATGACCCATGATGCAATATATCAAATAACTTTGTTTTTGTTCTGTGTGCAAGTTGAGCTGATCTGGTTCACACATGATCTTTTGTGTAAAGTGATGATATTGAGGAATCTTTACGATCAATTAATTGTGGTGTTTAATCCTGACATTAATTGTGAAATTAAATAATTGGGACATCCCTAGATGCAGTGACCTCTTCCCAGAATTTTTTAACTGGTGTGCAGAGCCAGGTGCTATGAACATACAGTGTGGTGTTGACTGCAATGTGTTAAACATCCTCTTCCCAGTTAAGTGAATTTTGTAGAGTATTTTACATAGTCTGATTTGAAGATCATTAATCTACAATTAGAAACAGATTCTCTCTAATACCCTTACTAAAATAACTGTTATATTTTTCCTTTCTTAGAATGAACCATTTATATCTACTTGATGTGGGTCCACATTCATGGCAGTGGCCATTTATGTGTCACCATTTTTATTACGTGTTTCTGAATGAACAAACAACTCTGTGTGAAGCTTTTGAAATTAAATGAAAAATATTTTATTTATCCCTCTTAGAGGGAAATTATTGTTGTAGCAGAGTTTTTTTTTTTTTTTTTTTTGTTTTTTTAACTGCAGTACTGGCTTTGTTTGATAAGTGCTGAACACCCTTTGGGTTAAGTAAACGCCTTAAATGCACCATGGAAGAAGATAGTACATTATGTAGTTACCTGTAGTGCAGTCATTTCTACACCTGAGGCCACTGGATCCACTCACAGATGAAAACATATTAATGTCTGGAAGAATTTTGGCCTCTGACATCCACTGTGTTATACCATCTTAACCACTAGATGTCCGTAATTCTACACAAGGGAATCTGAGTCCTATACTCTAGTCCCCATCTCAGGCACCAGATACACTTATGAACCCTCCATGTTGTTTGTTAAGGACAGTCTGAGTCGTGCAGAAGGTAATAGAAAAGCTATCGGTTCATACTCTGATGTGTAAAACCTTTGAACTGTTAGAGGATGTACTTTCATTTCACTGCTACTGTATATACTTTGAATATGGACTTCAGATGAAAACTGTTCCTATACACGTTGTTTTTGTATATTTACTAAATATGATGTAAACTTTTAGGTGTTGGCCTACGCTGATATCGTGTTCACTTCAGTTTTCACAGCAGAAATTGTTCTGAAGGTAAACAAAGACATCAGAATGAGTATATTTGATGCTGGTGGGGGACAAACTAAAAGAAACGATGATTCCTTGTAAATTGTTTTTAAAACCAATTTGGTTTTCTTTTAGTTATTCACACATCTCCCCAACACGAAACATAAACAAGAGTAACCATTTGTTTTCTGTATGTTAAACCTTGATTAAAATGACTTACTAATAAGTGTTCATGGTACACTAATAAGTTGGAAACTATCAAATAACTCTGGTAAGAACTGATTATTTTTGTAGAAGTGGTGCTGCATGATCATTTACATTTTTATTACTTGATGATTTGTCTTCCGAGCTGAAATTGATTGAACCTTTTAGACTATTTACACCTGCCTGTAGAAGTTAAATACTGTCTGTAAGAAAATGTGTTTTTTTAATTGATCCATCAGAGGGTTTAAAGCCTGATGTCAGATAAAGTCCATGAGACTAATTTATGAACCGTAACACACACACACAGGTTATGTACACTAGTTGTCACACACATGTATAAATGACTGTGGTGTGAGTTGCTAGGGCGGAGCCATGCAGTCATTTCCATCTCCTATCAGCTGCCAGAAAATTACGAAGCTTTAGTTCTTCATTAGTCATCAAAAATCATGTTTCCACTCCAGTAACTCAAACATATGAAAGCAGATACACAATCAATCTGATCTTCTGAAACAAGGAAAGAAAGTCAGAAATCAGTTCAGTAACCTGAAATCTGCTGAATATAATGTCCCAGCACCACAATCAGCAGCAACAGATTTATGAGGTCATGACTGAACAGAGGACAGCACAGAGTTTCGGGCCTATAATACACTGATGTCTTTTATATGCTATCATGATGTTATTGTGTGACTCCGCCCACCACAGTGAGCTCTTGGGAGGGAAGCAGGTACCTCCAGGATTGAAAATGGCAAATGCTCTCTATTGGTCTCTTTTCTGAGTCTCTTCTGAATCAAACTCAAGTTTGTTTGCTGGAAAGTCCAGTTTCTCTAAGAAGTGTGAATCAGAGAAGCAAACTCTGGTCTGTATAGGGATAATCTGCTTGACTTCAGCACACGAAAAGTCATGTGAGCACCGCAACCAAGGCATTGGACATGAGTCAAGCTGCTTCATGGGGATTTTGAAGGGTGTGGTCAATGTTTAATCACTTTACAGTAACACAGTCACAGTCCTTTTTCGCCTACATTTTGCATTTTAAAACACAGCAAAAGGTTACTTCTTTCGCTGTGGTGCAGAGGTTATGTTTTCAGCAGCATAGGTTTGTCTGCCTGTCTGTCAGCAACATAACTCATAAAGTAATGGATGGATTTAGCTGAAATTTTCAGGAAATTTTAGAAATAGAACAAGTGATAAGATTTTGGGGGAGACCCTGATCACCGCCTGGATCCAAGAATGTTTTTAAGGATTCTTTAATATGGAGAGGGATAATTTTGCCATTTGACCCCCCCCCCCTAAAAAAACAACAAAACAATTACAATGGGTTGGTGGAAGTCTGCGCTCCCAGTGCTTCTAGTTTCTAATAACTTCTTTAGAGGCTCATCACTGTGTGTGAGTGTGTTTGTGGAATATGTGGAATGTGGAATATTAATCCCATGGTGGCACAAGAATGTGTGCGTTCCATAACTTCCTGGTTCTGCCATGTGTAAGCATTAATATTACCTCCAGTACTTCAGATGCAACCCTAGTGGACCTAAACGGACTTGGCAACAAGTCCACAACAAGAACAAAAACTTGATATAAGCAGTTGACCCAGAAGTTATCTTCATAAGAGGAACTCCAGCTTCATAGTACAGGCCTCTGGTCAAAGGTCTGCCTGGGAAGAGGCAGACTTCCTATTCCAGACCTACCTGGTGGTTCCCTTCACAGTAAAAGTTTCAGTTTTAATCCACAAATTTGTCTCTATAGTGTCCCAGCAGCCAGGAAAACAAGTTCCAGATCTGCACCAATTCTTTGGTTTTGATTGATGAACCTGGTTCATTATAATGGAGACCAACTAAAATGTAAAACTACGCAAAAAAAAAAAAAAAGCAGAAATAGCAGGTGTAGCCAGGGCCCTCAAGTCTTACACAAGATAAGACCAGACTCCTAACATACTCATACTCATAACTTTATTAATTTTGAGAAAAATTAACTGGCAAACTAACTGAAAACAAACTTCTCCAAGTAAAATGATAAATAACTTTTGTCCTTTTTCTAACTCTTTGGGTCTTGTTTGGATGTTTATCAGCGAGGAGCTCATTAACTTCTTCTTTTGTTGGTTTTCTTTTTGATTTGCAGTTGTGCTCTACTAAAACAAGAACATGTTCTCCATCCAGTTGTGGTGTTGATAATTCAGAGGTGTTGGTTTTCAGATGACAACATATGGGGCCATTCTTCACGAAGGGTCCTTCTGTCGAAATTCCTTCAACATCCTGGATCTTCTGGTCGTTAGTGTATCTCTTCTATCCATGGGCATGGAGTAAGTACTGTATGATATATTACTTCATCATCTCTCATTGTCTCAACTTTCTGTTCTGTCAATCAAATAGATCCTCCACTCTGGTATGATATGTATATCGTCCTCAAAAAAGGCCCTAATCCTGATAGAGCCTGGGTCAACAGCTTGAATTACAGCAAACATCGGGATTAAATCAAAAGATCCTGATCAAATTAAGACTACAGTTAGATAAAAACCAAATAAGATCAAAATCCCAAGAACAAGGACATGTAATAAAACATTAATCACGGGGAACCACTGGGAAGAATTTTTTGAAAAGAAATGACAAAAAATTGATTTAAATCTTTAGGGTCTGTCTGTACGTATGTTAAATGTTAAAGTTCATGACAGTCCAGTTAGAAAAGGATGGAACAACTATGGCTTGGTTGGAAGAGTTGCAGGAGAAAGCACTTTCTGTCTAAAAAGAACATGGCGGCACAGCTTAAGTTAGCATAGCTGCATCTGAACAAACCACAAGACTTCTGGAACAACGTCCTCTGGACAGACAAGACCAAAGTGGACATGTTTGGTCAGAATGTGCAAACCACAGCATATCAGCACAAACACCTGATACCTGCAGTAAGCACAGTGGCGGAGGGATGATGATCTGGGCATGTTCACAGGACTTGGACATCTTGCAATCATTGAGCGACCATGAACTCCTCTGGATACCAAAGTATTCTAGAGTCAAATATGGGTCCATTTGGCTGAAACTGTCTCGTGCAGCAGGACAAAGATCCCAAACAGCAGCAGATCTACAACAAAACGGCTGAAAAAGCAAAGAATGAAGGTGTTGACATGATCTGGACCTTCAGCCTTGTTCTGGTTCAGTCTCTACAGTTGCTTCTTCTCCTGATTGCAGGAACCAGACATGCTTGGAGGGGGAGGCCTAGGATGTCTCAGTGTGGTCCAGTTAGAGTCCAGAGAGACCTTCAGGGAGCTGTGCAGAAACCCATCCTGCACACCTCAATGACCCGAAAGCAATATTGGAAAAAACAGAGGAGTAAAATTCCTCCACAACCATGAGAGAGACTGATAACATCCAGAAAACCATTACTTCTACTACAAGCTGCTGGATCATGGACAGGAACCAGTTGTTCACTGTTTCTGTGGTTTAGTTTCTTCTCCGTAAATAATGACTCAGTCTGAGGCCATGATTGTTGTTCACGTCCTGATGATGATGGGGATGTAGGGAGTACAGAGAACTCTCACAGGGTTTGTAGAAGCCTGGGGCATAAACATGATGACATCTTATAAATACCTGTGTGTTCACCTGAACAAGAAACTGGATTGGTCCCTGAACATTGCTGCACTTTACTAAAAAGGTCTAAGCAGATTTCACCTGCTGAGGAGACTGATTTCTTTTGGAGTGCAGGAGGTGCTCCTGAAGACCTTTTTGACACTGTGGTTGCATCCCCATTTTTTTATGGAGCCGTCTGCAGGAGCTGCAGCATGTCTGCCATGGAGAGCAAGGACGATGGTGCATAAGCTGTCACCCATGTTGGGGAACAGCTCCCATCTTCTCCAGAACACTGACAGTACTGCAGTTCTCCTTCAACAGCAGACCCCTTCTGCCCAAATGTGTGAAGGAACACTATCGCAGATCATTCCTTCCTGCAGCAGTTAGATTGTGTAACAAGCTCTGGTCGAAGGAGACAAAAAAACCAAAACACAATAATAAAGACAAGAAATATTATACAAATTTTAAATAATCAACAGATTTTTTTCTTTAAAAAAAAAAAAAAAAACTTTTATGTTTATATCTACAATTATGTTTATTTCATCATTCATTGATCTTTTCTGTCCTGCTGTAAAAACTGAGAATTACAAAGGTGAGCTGAGATTGACTTTTATTGACTCTGGGTAAAACATCAAGCATCATGGACTCTTGATAAGCAGATGGATCATCCCCTGTAACAGGATGATTATAATGCAACCACATGTAATAGAATCCCAGTTCAGTAGTTCTAGACTTATCAGAGCAGTTCTACATGCAGTCACACACTGAACAAAATGTCCCTGTGTTTCTGTCCTGTAGGTCAAGTGCCATCTCGGTGGTCAAGATTCTCAGAGTGTTGAGAGTCCTCCGTCCTCTTAGGGCCATCAACCGAGCCAAAGGACTCAAGGCACGAGGCGTTTCTCAACAAACTTCCACTTTAAGACCTGCTGCTGAGCCTTTCATCCTCTGTAATGGAAATGTCTTTTTTCTTTATAGCATGTCGTTCAGTGTGTGTTTGTTGCTGTCAAGACCATTGGAAATATTGTCTTGGTCACAGTGCTGCTGGATTTTATGTTTGCCTGCATCGGAGTCCAACTTTTCAGAGTAAGAAGGCGAAAAAAAGTCACTTTTTCCAGTACCTTCATCAGCAGACCTTCTACACAGAGCTTTTACTTCCGTTGTCTTCTCAGGGCAGGTTTTACGCCTGCACAGATCCAGACAAGATGACTGAGGAAACCTGCCAGTAAGTCTCTTTCATTGTAACTAGATATTCACAGATTTAATTCAGATCATTTTAAAATAAGTTTTAATGTAAAATTAGACAAAACTTCAGTTAAAAAGTAAAAAGCTTTTGATTAGCTATTTATCCTCATCTGGCATGGAGGTTTTTCTATTGTTAATTGATTATGACTGTGGCTGTCAACAGCCATAATGAAGTTCTTGTTTAAACAGTCGTGAGCGTCAACAAAAGCTGATAAAGTTTCTGCTTAAAAAGAAATGTGGATCAGATTGTCAGAAATATGGATCCTGTCAGATTGGAAATGTAAATGTACAAACACATGGCAAACCACAGATTTATCATCAGGAGCCTGTTGGAAATGAAAGAGACCAGGAAATAAGGAGGATCAGAGGAGAGAAAAGTCAAGAACCGGGTCCAGAACTGATCCACTGTTCTGCTGAGTTGGCTCATGATCGCAATTCCTCCACTTGGCTCGATCCTTGTGTTTTATTTTCATCAGGTTTTATTTCCTGCCACCAGAGACATGAGCTGAATGGAGGAGAACAGGCTGGAGGGCAGAGCAAGTCAGGTTACAGATTTTAAACAAAAAAAGATGCTTCATGTTCATCATTCCAGTGTAGACCCTGTGATGGGCTGCCAACCTGTCCTCGGCCCTCATTCATAAAACATTAGGTAGGAAAGATGACTACTGGTGGTGTACGTAGGGAAAACAGGACATGTGGCAGAAAAAAACTTTGAGATTTATAAAAGAACTGCGCATGTATGTCCCATGCCTGTTTCCTTTTATAAATCAGAACTAACTCTAAAGTCGGCGCACGTGAGGGAGCGCCTTGCCCCGCCCATGTGGTGACTATAAAAGGTCAGGTGGACGCCCATAATAAATATTCATATCATTTCCATGATGGCTCAGGAGGAGAACGGAGTGAAGAAGCTGATTTTTTCAGAACGTGAGATCCTGATGGAACAAGTTACTAAACGTAAAAAAATGTTTGTTTGGTGGCGGCGTGGACGTCACAGACGGCAGAAAGACAAAGGAGTGGCAGCAGGTGTCAGAAGATGTCAACGCCACTTCAGTCACTTCATATCAAAACGTTCTGCACATTCAGGAGATGATATTATTTTACCATTTGCGTCAGTCTCAACTTGCTATTATTTAACAAATTATAACTAATAATGATAATGTGATATAATGATATATAATAATGCAATATATAAATTTAATTCATTATCATTTAGTGCTCTTATTTCGAAATGAGTGCAATAGCATGCTTACCTGGGAACAGGACGTTGCAGCTCAGTGATCTGCTTGCCTGTTCACCCTCAGTGTAAGGAACTTAATGTACCGCCGTGACAAACCAATGATGCCTCTAACACTTCTGGCATAATATGGCAGAAGGTTGGCTGTGATATCCCCGAGCTGTCAGCAGGTCCCTCTGGTGCAGGTTTCCAGAAAAACCCAGTGTTGTCAGCACCTGCAGGGGGCGTGGTTCCTCCTGTGAGTTTCTGTAAAGCCGATGTCCCAAATGATTGCAGAGTTCAGAAGGCATGGCATGCGGCAGTCCAAACCGGTTCATGAGCCATCATTGTGATACATAAAGTCTTACTTGTGTCCGAAATCCGCTCACGCTGGTGTCTCCTGTGCACCACCACGTCCTCCAGCAGTGCCAGACAAGCAGTTGCACGTCTTTGTGCATTGAGGTGCCTTTTTATATCCAACCATCACTTAATTTTCGGAACAGTTTCAGGTGGAGAAATGATTACTGACGAGTATACTTCTGCATAGCAACCGTCATTTTAACTGTAATTATTATTAATGTAGAACTTAGTTAGTCTGGCACATTATGGCAGCCTGCTGTCCACCTTATTATTTAGCTGTAAATGGATTTTATAACGGCCGATTTTATTTTTGTTTCACAATGACAGAACATATTTTAGTGGTTGACGTTCTTATTAATAACACCTATCTGTCTCTGTTGTAAATCCTGATTGTTTTGTTATTTTGTTTTTTGCAAGTGTGAGAGCAGATGCACTCCCAGTAGTATCAGCATTTTATGCTTCGTTATTCGTTTTTGCAAATAATTTTAATATATAAAATGTGGTGTGGGCAATAATATCTGATTTTGCACAAAGGTCTCACACCCCACATAATTTCTTTACTCTTATTCTTATGCTGTTGGTGTCGCCGTTTCCCGTTTCTCCAGATTCTGTGCGTGGAGGTAGGAATGTTCTCCTGCCAAGTTTGGTTTTATGAATCCCAAAAGTTGACTATAATTGGCGTAGGCTGATTTTCATAAATGCGACAGCTTTATAAATGAGGCTCCTCGGCCCAGTATTTCAAACATAATCCACCAGGATTTTTCCAGATCCGATCAGAAATTGGGTATTTATAACCAGATTTTATCCTGAAGATTTAAATCCACATTTGTAAATCCAATCCCACCTTTGATCCAGATTTAGTTTTTTTTTGCTCTTTTGGATATTTATAATTTTAGACTGAAATCTGGATAATTTTGATCCTGAAAACATGGATTAAAATCAACCCACCTCAGAAGTGGATCTTGTGTGTTAAATAAATGAGGTTTACAGTTGTAGCCACTAACTTCACACATTTCATTCAAAATCTTCTAAATAAAACAACTCTGTTCATATTGAGTAAATTATATTATGATTTTTTGACAATATTTGTGAAAAATGAAATGTTTCATACCATCACATGACAGTGCCAAAGTCACAACAAAAATGCAACATGGCCGTACTTATCTCCATGAAGTAAATTATCTTGGCTTGAAACTGCTTTTATGAAGTGTGTCACCGGGTTTTTAAATTGCTCCCATGCATAACATTTTATGTTCCAGCAATCTCACTATACACAAATTAAGACTTTATTTGTAATCACCATCCATAATTGTGAAATAAATCAACAAAATATGAACATAGCAGAGAATTTAATGACCGTTGGTACAAATCCATGCAAAGTTCTAAAATGGTGAGTATTGTTATATACATCTGTTTCTGTTTATGCCTAAATTTAATGCTGGGCTAAAAAAAACAAAACACTGTCTGCTTTATTGCAACATTGTTCACAACATTAATGATGGAACGTTTTATTATTTACCAATATATGAATAAAATGATGTCTTTACCAAGTGTTGAATACACAATCATTCTGAGTATTTCTAAGTTGACAGAAAAGAAAGCAGACTGGACAGACAAGTCCCCTGACATGTCTCAGGTGTTGCTAGCTTGTCCTTACCTGTCTGTCCTCCCACTTTGTGACTCAGGGGCTGGTATATAAAGTTCCAGGAAGGAGCACTTCATGAGATGGAGGTTCATCAGAGGGTATGGATTAACTCTGAACTGAACTTTGACAACATCCTCAACGGCATGCTGGCTCTCTTCACCATCTCTACCTTTGAAGGATGGCCAAAGTGAGTCATCATCTGTTTGCTGATGACTTCAGCTCAACATTACTGTGGAATAAAGACATCTTTTTACTAGTTTGTGATATGTTCTTGTTCTGTTTGATATTTCAGCTCCATTTTCTCTCTCTTCTTCTAATTTGGACATTCTGTTTTTGCATAGGATTCTATATAAAGCCATTGATTCCAACATGGAGGATAAAGGCCCTGTGTACAACAACCGAGTGGCCATCTCAGTCTTCTTTATCATCTACCTCATCCTCATTGCCTTCTTCATGATGAATATATTTGTGGGCTTCGTCATTGTCACCTTCCAGGAACAGGGAGAACAGGAGTACAAGAACTGCGAGCTGGACAAGAATCAGGTATGTTAGAGCTGAAACAATGATCACAAGGGTTTGTTCCGACCATCCGCTGTGCGTTTCACACCTCAATGCTTCCTCAGAAAGCTGGTCTTTCTTTAACCTTCAGGAGTTTTTCTTCGAGGCCTCCATTTCTAGTTCCAGTTCCAGCAAAGAACAGGAAATTCAGATCAAGATCCTGATGTGCTGGGGGCTGGCAGTTTAGGACACAAATAGGATTTTGATACAAAAAATCTAGTGAAACAGAAGTTTAATCCCCTGGTCATGACTGCTGAGAACGTATCAGTGCCACCCGTTCATTCCTGCTTCAAATTCCAACAATCAGGTCGCTGACATCAAGTCAAGGATACCAGCCAGTGAGGTGTAATGGTTCCTGCTCCTTATCACTGAGTAACTGAGTAAAAACACAATCTCTCCTTTGGACTCTTACAGCATGAAACTGAGAGGATCCAGGAAACTGTTTTATTTTTAACATTTAAAGAAGCACTACATAACTTTCTGACCATAAAACTCATTTCATGCCACATTGACATTATTACATACTAAATGTAAAAAGGCTGAAAACCACACTTCACTACTTGTTTTAAGCCCCAGGCATTACTTGACACATCCCACGCTAGCAACTGGAAATAAACACAGCTGGGGCCTCACGTACAAAGATTTGCATGGATTTCCGACAGAAACCTGTCGTACGATCAGAACTAGAGAACGTTGTATGCACAAAGATTTTCAGATGTATGAATCTGTGCGTATGCACGAATCCAAGTACATTTCCTTTTTACATCCCAATCAACATGGAATAGAGCGCACATGTTGGAGTACCTGACCCCTCGCTGTCCGCGCCCCCACATAAATACGCAAATCCTATTTAAATGACCCCTTCAACTGGGTTTCCCCTCCCTGCACGACCAGAATATGCATGACAGGGAAAGAAAAAAAATTCCCTGACAACGAACTTGAGGTGCTGCTTGTAGTCAGTGCCAGCTTGTAGTCTGGTCCCAACTATGCTGTTACACAGAATATGAGTCATGTGTTGAACCAGGCTACCTCGCCACAATGTTGGTTAGCTGCATTTGCGCGTCACATAAGATCTGAACATTGATCGAAGGAAAATGTTTTTTGTTCACTTAAACATGTTTGTCATGTGCAGTTGCAAAATTGCGCTGTAATGTTGATCTGTTCAGCTGCATTGTGGGAACTGGATTTACCCGACTGACATCTTGTCCCAGACGGCTGGCATGGCTCGGCTCAGGGTAGACTGGTAGAAAGATATAGAGCAAGAGAAAAGACGAGTGAGCATCTGACTGTGTTTTACTGGCCGGAGAGATTTCAGAGGAGAGATCGTATGAAGATGAATGTTGGATTAGCCGTTGTTTGGGGGGGACTCGCTGATAAAATCTGACAATGTTCAGTAGTGCTGCTTTTAGAGATCTTTCTGGAAAATCATGATTTTGTAGAATTTCTGTTGTTTATTACCTTCTTTTTAATTCCTGCAGCGTCAGTGTGTACAGTATGCTCTGAAGGCCCGACCGCTGCGATGCTATATTCCCAAGAACCCCTATCAGTATCAAGTGTGGTACATTGTAACCTCCTGCTACTTCGAGTACCTCATGTTCCTCCTCATCATGCTCAACACCATGTGTCTGGGAATGCAGGTATGTATAACCCACACACTCAACTTACTGTGTCTCAGTAGGCAGCTACACAGTCCCGTCTTCAGGGCCCAGTATTTCAAAACTTTAAATCCAGATCAAAATGATCTGGATCTCCAAATCCCTGGATTCAGATCCATGGATCTGAGATTGATATCTGGGTACTTTGGTGGATTGGATGAAAATGATCCTGATCCTGTTAGATGGAAATTTACAAATCCATCCCTCCCACTGGATCATAGACAGGAAACAGGAAATGATGACAGTAAAGAACTCGTCTTGCACCTGTCTGATCAATATTATTCTGTAGAAATCAACGCTGCAAACAGCAGAAACCAAGCTGGAAGTCAAGTTTTACCTCAAGTGTGTTCAGCTGCAGGAGAAGCTGTAGCTGACAAACAAAGCATCTATGAATGAATACTTTTATCATTACCATACCAATAAACAGTTATTGATTAAATTATTTTAATGTACTAGACACAAGTCAAGAAAGCTCATTGATAAAAGTGTTTTGTTGTTTTGTAGCATACTCAGAATGATTGTGTATTCAACACTTGGTAAAGGCATCCTTTTATCTATAAATCGATAAATAATAAAACGTTCCATCATTAATTTTGTTAACAGTGTTGCAATAAGGCAGACATTGTTTTGTTTTTTTAGCCCAGCATTAAAACTGGGCATAAACAGAAATAATTTGTAAAAAAAAAATGCATTTTTGGAACAGATGTATAAAACAATACTCAACATTTTAGAACTTTGCATGGATTTGTATCAACGGTCATTAAATTCTCTGCTATGTCCATATTTTGTTGATTTATTTTACAAATATAGATGGTGATTACAAATAAAGTCTTAATTTGTGTACAGTGAGATTGCTGGAACATAAAATGTTATACATGGGAGCAATTTAAAAACCTGCTTACACACTTCAAAAAAGCTGTTTCTCTTGTAGCTGAACACTTAAAAACCTGACTTACTGCCTGGTTTCTGCTGTTTGTAGAGTCAATGTTGACTTATACATAATATTGATCAGACAGGTGCGAGACAAGTTTTTTTCTCTTTTCCTGTTTCCTGCCTATGATCCAGTGGGATCTAACAGGATCAGGATCATTTTGATCCAATCCACCAAAGTTTTGAAATACCGAGATATCAATCTCAGATCCATGGATCTGAATCCATGGATTTGGAAATCCAGATCATTTTGATCTGGAATCAAAGTTTTGAAAATACCTGGATTAATCCTGGTGGATTGGATTTTAAACACTGGGCCCAGGACATTGTCATAGGATAGTACTGCTGTATGAGCCTGGTCAGAAGTTGCCTCCTGTTTATAACTCAAACACTTCCAGACAGCTGTGTGATGATGATACCTGATTGTTTAAAAACATCTTGTCATGATGAAGACTAGGGCAGACTTCAGTAGAAATCACTTGTCCGATCAGAGGAAAAAGTCTGTTGCTTACATTGTGTTAGAAATTATGAACCTTTGATGTACAGTCCTATCTCTGTACAGCTGATGTGAACCTGTTTACCTCACAGCACTGCAACCAGTCGGACCATGTAACTCACCTGTCCGACATGCTGAATGTGATCTTCACCGTGCTCTTCACCGTGGAGATGATCTTGAAACTCATGGCCTTCAAAGCTAAGGTTAGTCGCAGTTCAAGGTATTGTTCAATACATTGACCAGTTTTTTAAAACGTTGACGGAAAAATCTAAAGGCCCTCCATCATTTTGACACATTCTAATTCTCACCCCTGTCCACTTGGTCACGAGTGAGCATATTAATGAGCTATTATTTTGGACTGTGACCAGTGTGGCAGCAGAGCACAGTTTCAGCCTCCAGAACATCAAAATAGCCATGAAAAGTTTCTGTCCAAGGCAAAAGTCAAAAGAGTCCATTCAGTAACACCGTGAATTCTGCGCCATCTTTGCTACAACCTGAGCTGTATGGGGTGTTCACAGACACCTGGACAGAGGTCTCACTGATGGATTTTCTAGAATTAAATCTAACTTGTGTCACTCCAACATATTATTTCAATCTTAACTCATAGAAACTATTTTTAGCTATATATTCACTGTACTATCAGGTACTGCACACACACCAATACCGAGAGGTTGGGGTGGGCCCCTTTAGGGAGAACTGTAGTTTGCAATGATAGTCAACAACTGTCATTGCAAACTCTCCATGTTGTCACTGCCATAGACATATATACCTATCCAACGCTGCTGGCTGCTAGAGAGACGTGCCGATTCGATGGCCTTGGTACAGGGCTGCTCGCCCATTTATTACATTACGTCTATCGGGAACGAGACGCCTCAACGGTTAGAATGATTAAAAATCGTTCAAATGTCAACCTATTATTTAAAGATTATTAGATAGAGGACTAATTATAATATCTTGTATGTCCCTGTTAATAAATTAACATTTACGAACCCATTAAGCCTAAATCAACAATTCAGATAGTTTTAATCATATGGAAGAAAGTCAAAGATAAAAAAAAACATACAAACACAATACAACCATTATGGTATAGCATAATGGTGTATATATATATATATATATATATATATACTGTATATAATAGAAATGTCACATACACATTAATTGTGTGTATATAGTTGGTCAAGACAGCGCAGAAGGTAGTGGGTTGCCCCCTCCCCTTCCTGAAAGACTAACACACATCTTGCTGCCTCAGCAGAGCAGAGACCATCATCAGAGACAGCACTCATCACCTGTTTGACCTGCTGCCCTCTGGCAGACACTACAGGTCCATCAAATGCAGGATAAACAGACAAAGGAACTGTTTTTTTCCAGCTGCCATTACCACCCTGAACACACGCATGCACCAGACACCCAAAATGCAATAATTAGTATGTGCAATAACTTAGCCACACTGGCTATATTATGTATAACATCCATATTACTGGACAGGATTGCAATTTTCTGCAATAAGTATTCAAGTTTTTACATATATACAGAGTGCTCTTACATAGTTATACAGTGGGCTCTTTTTATATTTATATTGTGTGTTTTTTAATCTTATTTTTTGTATTTTTAAAAAATAATTTTAACCTACATTAGGGACCAGCACCTTGTTGTAGCCTCTGAAATGGTGTTGTGCCTACAGCATGTCTGTTCTTACAATAAAGTTTTCTATTCCATTCTATTCTATGTTTGAGGTATGTGCTGTGTTTTAGCTTCCTGTGGTCAGTGAGCTCTCAACATATCTGCACATCTTATTTGATTGAAGGGTTATTTCGGAGACCCCTGGAACGTCTTTGACTTTGTCATTGTCATTGGAAGTGTTGTAGACGTGATGCTGAGTGAAATTGATGTAAGTATTTCAATATGAATACACGTACACACACACACAAAGCAATGAGATAAGTGCACTATCTATGATTCAAGATATTGGTCAATGACTGGTTGATAAGCCTTTGCAATGTCACAACATTTATTTCTATCCGGATTCTATTGATTTTTCTCCAAGATCTTGTAGTGATAATGGAAGAGTCAGACGTCCAGCACATCGCAAAGATTTTCAATGGGTTTCAGGTCTGGACTCATTAGTGGCCAATCCATGTGTCTCATGCTCCCTCAACCACTCTTTCACAATTTGAGCCCCATAAATCCTGGCATTGCCATCAGGAAAGATGGAATAACCTGCTCATTCACTATATTCATGTTGTCAGCTAACCTCATTTGTTGGACACATAATGTTACTGAACCTAGAACTGAACAACTGCAGCAAACCCAGATCATAGACTGCCCCCACAAGAATTGTACAGTAGGCACTGGGCATGATGGCTGCATCACTTCATCTGCCTCTCTTCTTACCCTGATGCTCCCATCACTCTAGAACAGGGTAAATCTCAACCTGACCATCTTCCATTGCTCCAGAGTCCGATTTTTATGCTCCCCAGCAAACGGAAGCCTTTTTTTCTGATTATCCTCAATGATAAGTGGTTTTCTACACCGCTAGTCCGTCCCAATCCCTTAAGTTCCCATCACATTGTTCATGTTAAAATGTTCTTACTTTCACATTGAAACACAGCTGTGAGTTTTATTGGTATTTTTTTACCACCTGATTTCACCAAACGTTTAAGTGAGCTCAGATCACCATCATTCAAGATATTTTTCAAACCACATTTTTTCTTGAAGACGATGGTTCTCCACTATCCTTCCAGTTTTTAATAATGCATTGGGCAGTTCTTAAACCATTTTATGTAATTTCAGCATCTCCTTAAATGTTTTTCTTGGCTTGGTGACATTACTCTGACCCTTCTGAAGCAATTCAACACTTTTCCACAACCACAGGATGTATTTTGACTTGATTGTTCAAGAAATGAGTAGCTGCTCAGGTTTAATCAAATCTGTAATTGAATAACATTTGATATGTGTATCATAATTTTTGGGTAAAAACAATATCTTTTCTTAGCATCTCCAGCTTATTGATACAACACAGTTTAGTCATGACATGTTTTAGAATTTAAAAAAGTGTAATTATGAAATGATTTATGCACACATTTGATTAAATATTAAATGAATCATTTTACAAACAGTTATTGTTCAGAAGTTCAATCTATTTAACTGTAAATTGCTCATTTTACTAACATTAATTAGCTTCTCTACTTTTACCATAGAGTGACAAGTCAACCGTTTGGTAGAGCATGTCTTTAAAAAATTATTTGACCCTAATAAGATGTATTTTTGTAGCATTAGATTACCTAAATCTGTTCACTGCCACCTCTAAAGAAATATTATGTCAAAGCAACATTCTTATTTTTTAAGTTTCTGCCAAAATGTGCCATCATGTGAAGAGTAAATTTTGGCTGTATCACTTCCGGTTTGAATCAACACTGAAACGGCATACTGCTCAAAGATGCAGTGCCATCTAGTGGATTTTTTGAGCATAGCACAACTAAACCAAGTGGCTCATTCAGGTTGAGATGAGCTTTGTGCATCATTCAGTAAGATATAGTGACGCAAAGTGTGGTCTACCAAATGGTTCCACAGGACCATAAAAGGTTAAATATTTTGCAGCTGAAACATCATCCATGCAGGAATTATCCAATAGAGGCTGTTAGCTGTTTGCTTAGTTAAATCCAGGTGGTGACTTTGTTTTTTGGACTATGTATTTGTCTTCTACATGTTTGAATGTTTTTGGTAAGGAGGCAGTTTCTGTCCTCTGATATGACCCTGATGTGTCTGTCCACAGGCGGCTCTGGCTTCCTCTGGTGGACTTTACTGCTTCCACACCTGTGCTGTAAATATCAACTTCCTTATGATCTGCATGAAAACTGTTTTAAATCTAAGCCTGTTATTTTTTATGCATGATTTCACAACATCTGTCAGCTGTCTCCTCTGTCCTTCTGTCAGACATTGAAGGATGTCTCAGTCAGATGTCATAGACCAGAACCAAATCCAAACATCTCCTCCTTGTTCAGACCAAGAACAAAACTGTGTGCTGCTAATGTAAAGTACTTTCACAAAGATGAAAGACAACAAAAACAAAAAAAAAGGATCTTCATGAATTCAGTTTTTTAAATTTTCGTTCCGGATGCGGGTCACTGGTGCCTCCCTCTGGAGACAAGCCTTTTGGTGAGGCACAGAGGCGAACGCTTGGTAGCCAGGCCATTGCCCATGGGGCCCGGTTGGGGTCAGCCCGAAAAGATAACATGGGCCCCCCCCTTCTGTGGACTCACCACCTGGGGGAGGGCCAGTAGGGGTCAGGTGCAATGTGAGCTGGGCACCGGCTGAAGGTGAGGACCCTTGCGGTCTGATCCTCGGCTGCAGAAGCTAGCTCTAGGGTCACACCTCTGGTGGGGAAAGAGCCTGAGCTGGTGCACGAGGTTGAGCCGTTCCAACTAGATATAGTTGATCTCACCCCAACACCTAGCTTGGGCTCTGGAACCAGTGTCCTTAAGAAGGGATGGACCTCTTTCATTCTGGAGTTGTCCCCGGTAAGAGGCGCTGAGCAGGTGTGGACATACATATTTCCCCCTGACTTGGTGCCTGTACATTGGGGTTTACCCCGGTGGACAAGAGGGTAGCCTCCCTCTGCCTTTGGGTGGGGGGACGGGTCTTGACTGTTTGTGCTTGGACACTTGGGTGAGAGAGGGGTAGCTGTCAACTGATCAACTATTGGTGGGGTAATCCCCACACTTGTTGGTGGACACCATGAGTGAGGGATGCGGTCAAGCTGAAGAATGAGTCCTAATGGGCCTTTTTGGCCTGCGGGACCAAGGCAGCTGACAGGTATCAGCAGGCTAAGCGGAGCGCGGCTTTGGCTGTTGAGGCAAAAAATTCTGGCATGTGAGGAGTTCGGAGAGGCCATGGAGAATGACTTTGAGATGGCTTTGAGGAGATTCTGGTCCACCATCAGGATGGGTAACCAGTGCTCCATCAACACTTGGTACAGTGGGGATGGGGGGGCTGCTGACTTCGACTTGGGATGTTGTGGGTTGGTGGAAGGAATATTTCAAAGCCCTCCTCAATCCCACTGACACGTCTTCTGATGAGGAAGCAGAGTAAGGGGACCCAGGGGAAGGGTGAAGTCGCTGAGATAGTTAGTTACAAAAGCTCCTCAGTGGCAGGGCTCTGGGGGTGGATGAAATCTGTCTGGAGTTCCTTAGGTGATGTATGCTGTGGGACCATCTTGGTTGACCCGCCACTGCAGCATTGCATGGACATCAGGTACAGTACCTCTGATCTGGAAGTATGGGGTTGTGATTCTCCTCTTCAGGAAAAGGAACTGGAGGCTGTGCTCCAACTACAAGGGGGATCACACTAATCAGGGGACCTGGAGAGGAGGGTCCGTCGGATTGTCAATCAGATTGAGGAGGAACAGTGTGGTTTTCGTCCCAGTCATGCAACAATGAACCAGCTCTACACCCTATTCGGGGCCTTGGAGGTGGCATGGGAGTTCGCCCAATCAGTCCACATGTGCTTTTTGGACTTTGAGAAGCCATTTAACCATGTTCCCAGGGGTCTCCTGTGGGGTGTGCACCAGGAAAAGGGGGTACCGGACCCCCTTGTACGAGCCGTCCAGTCCCTGTACAACCAGTGCCAGAGCTTGGTCCGCATTGCTAGCAGTAAGTCGGACTTGTTTCTAGTGAAAGTTGGACTCCACCAAGACTACACTTTGTCACAGCATCTGTTCAAAACTTTTATGATCTGGGCACATCCCACCAGGAGGAGACCCCGAGTAGAGATAGGTTTGAGCTTCCCATCAGGCAGCTGATCCCATGACTCAACCACAGAAAAGCGGCAAGAAAATGGATGGATGGACAGTTTTATTCGGGAAATTATAAAAACACTCACTGCTTTTGTAATATGACTTAAGTGTTAAATAATGACATGCATGTTGTTCATGTGAGATTTAACAGCTGGTGATTTTTGTTTTGTGTCATGATACTCAAAACATTAAACCTGACACTTGAAACAGAGAGTATATGCATAATGACATCAAATCTTGATTTGTGACTTTAATTTTCACATGACTGAATGAAAGTTATTGGAAGTAAATGAAATGAGAACAGGATGTCCTGTTAACATAATCAGAAGACGCTCTGATGATGTTCTGCATGATGACAGAGGTTTTCATTATCTGTCTGCACTATGAGCATGAAAACTGGACGTTCACACCATGTGCGGTTTTTCAGACAACCACAGAAAACACATCTTCTTTTTTTCCTGCAGGAAGTGGATCCAATGCAAGCCATCGCAGTAAGTTGCATGACTAGTTTTCATTTGAGCTGAGTGGAGTTCAGCAGCTGGTTAAGTCAAACTCTTCTTCTCCTTCTTCGCCTTGATCATCTTCTTCATTGTCTTCTCATTGAAAGTCTTCTGAAAACATGAGCGTGTCCATCACCTTCTTCAGACTCTTTCGTGTCATGCGACTGGTGAAACTTTTGAATCGCTCTGAGGGGATTCGTAACCTTCTGTGGACGTTCATTAAGTCCCTTCAGGTCTGTGACATAATCAATAACCTGAGCAGTGACGTCACCTCAGCCTTCAGTCATTAATCTTCTGGTTTCTGTGTTACAGGCTCTTCCATATGTGGCTCTGCTCATTCTCATGCTGTTCTTTATATACGCAGTGGTAGGAATGCAGGTACACACACCTTCCCGTTCCCGTCTTAAATGTGCATTATCATAGACTTCAGAAGTTTTATTCTATTCATAACTGTCTTGTCCAGCACCATGGCTGCCCTGTTATTCTGAATTTGCTTTGTCAAGTGGAGTTAAATGGAGGAATTGTGGCTCCTCTTGATGCTTGATTATTGATCTTTACTTTGGATATTGCTAAGTTACATTTAATGCTGGAATTGATGAGGAGAAACAAGGAAAAGTGGAGTGTGATGAAAAGAAAAGAAGACAGAAATACAAAATGAAGCCGTAACAACTGTACAGCTAAAACAGAAAAAACATCTGCAACTATACAGAAATTTAATGGTCTCTGTTTGAAAACAAAAGCAGACAATCATCAGGAACACACGTTGACAGTAAAATATCAATGAACAGACCCTCCTTCACGGGCCCTTTAGGTATCTGAAGATCTGAATTGAAGCTCGTTGTGCGGTTTCTACCGTCGCCATTTTGGTAGCTTCACACATCTTGTCACTCGTGGAAAATACAAAAATGGGCAAAGAAAGCACCGATAGTTGTGAGGACAGATGATTGACACCCATCAAACTCTGAGCTGCCTGTAGCTGAGAGCTAACTCGGAGCTAATGGGAGCTAACCAGTTAACATAAGTAGGTGGGCTAAAGCTAATGTGCATTGTTAGCCAGGTAAAAATGTGGTTGTACTACCTTCCTGCCTCCTTGGCTCTGGATATCTGACACCTGTCAATCAAAGGGACACACCCCTAATTATGAAGAATTTCAAGATTGAATAACATCTAAACAAATGAGTCATAAAAAAATTCCTTCCCCCCACAGTTGTCATGAAGGTAAACTTGACCTATTAAACCTAAAATGTTTTTTTTATACCAGGCTGTAAACATGTTTAATTCTGCTATGAAGTTGGCCTTTTTAACATAGGAGGAGAGCATAGCAGTGTTTCTCGCTGGGTTAGGGGTGGGGCTTACAGTTCAAACTACACTGTTCTCCTTGCTCATGGTTCAAAACTTTGCAGAATCAGCTATAGCTCCTTTAATGTAAAACTTTTAGATTAAATATTACTCAACTCCTGTGTTTGTGCTCCTGTGTGGCACCGGCGCCAAACTGTGACTGCCTAGCTACATCCATGGCCAGACTGGGGCAAAAACTCTGGCCGGGAGTCATACACTCACCCAGGCTGCTCCAAATCGTATACAGTACGCATACATGTATCTTCACATGCAAATGCACACACACAGGCTTAGTAATCACCAAAGCTCAATATTCTAAATGGACCGATATTCATACACAACTATAAGCCACGAGTCCAGCAACTTCACCTGATGTGATTCATTCAACTCAGCTTAGACAGATAAGAGGCTGTCCAACCTTAAGAAGGGTTCCCTAACTTTTCCATGCAGCAGCCCATTCATTCATTCATTCATTCATTCATTAAAGAAAGGAAAAAAACAGCTGTCACTGAAATAAGATGAAATTGACAAAAGTAATAACAAAGGCCCTTATGACGAACAAGAAAAATGGACCTAGTTTTCCCCTGCCCGGACGCGGGTCACCGGGGCCCCCTCCTGGAGCCAGGCCTGGGG
>JAOXYM010000003.1:2997575-3013234 GCA_028567055.1 Leptatherina wallacei
GAGAGGGAAGTCTGGGCTTCCCTGCTCAAGCTGCTGCCCCCGCGACCCGACCCCGGATAAGCGGAAGAGGACGGTATACGGACGGACGGTAATAACAAATAAAATTTTATGAAAATCATGACATTGTTTTTTAGTTGTGGTACAATAGAAATGTTTTTAAAAACAATCAAAAAATATGAGAAATTAACATGTTATGTCACTCATAAGCTAATATTTTGTTGAACAATCCTTTGAGGCAATAACTGCAATCAAGTGTTTTCTGTAACTTGCAATCAGACTTCTTCACCTGTTGGCAGGTATTCTGGCCCACTGCTCATCAGCAAAGTGCTCTCATTGGTCCAGGACTCTTTTGTTTGTTTATTATTATTTTTTCAACTCAATTAAATTAAAAAACAGTATCTTATTTCACTAAATTATAATTTAGTACATTTTTATTTATTATTACTTTTTTCAGTCTCAAGTTATTTGAATTACTATTAAGAATTTTCCCTTTCCTTTAATGGAAGGGTGTGAATGATTTTGCAGATGTTGTATGAAGTTGTATAGTGCTGTTTCTCATTCGCAGGATGCTACTGGGCTACGACTCCAGAAATGCACACAATAAATGTCACTGTACCATCAAATGAGTCCAGAACACTTGATTTTAAAGTAAAAAAGTAAAGGAATAGGTCTTTAAATTGTTTGAGATTAAATAATTACAATCACATGATTATACTTAAATGTCCTACATTCATGATATATCAGCAACATAAACTTTTTACATTTCTGTAAAATATCACCTGAAAGTTGAATATCTCACTGAAAACCAAAGATCAAAAATAACAACTATGATTATACTTTATTTCACTTTTATAAACAATAAAACAGTTTTTAACTGCAGTGTATAAAAATAGTAGAACTTTACACGTAAAGAGATAAATCATAATAATAAATAAACAGAACTCTGATAGAGGGAACAGCAATAACAAACAACAATAACAATAAGAAAGTATCATCCATAAATCACTCCACCCAACAAACTTCCTGAGCTCTGACCTAGAAAAGAGGGAATGAGGCATCAGATCAGCAGCAACAGAATCTGTAATATTTCCATCATCAATACCAAAGATTTAAGGAGGATTTAAAGCTATCAGACAAGTGGGTCCATCAGGTGGAGGTCCTGACGGAAAAAGCCAGACCTCCCTTTGTCCCACACTGTGATCTGGGAATAGTTAGGTCTGAATCTGTGGATGTTCATCTGTATGGATGGACTGTTTCAAACATGTTCTGACATTTACAACATTTACAGCTTCACATTTCCTTAAGGGGTCTGTGGGGTCTGAAATGCAGTTAAGAAGTTAACTTATGCATATCAATTTAATTTCCCTTTCTCCAACAATTTCATAATAGAAGATTTACAAATTTAACCCCTTTAACAGATTTAACAACAATATATTTTATTTGTAAGTCACTTATTTCTTGCTCTGAATATTTTACGTGCTGCTTTAAAGTGAATGCTCTCTGGAAATTTTAGTTTGTATTTTTAAGAAGTTCATTTGTGTGATTTATGTATCCAACATTATTTATTAATCTATTTTCTGCATCGTATTTATTGTTTATTACTTCTGTACATATTTCTCTACACCTCGTATATGGTAACTTATGGTAAAATTAACGTATAACAAAGTATTTAGTGCTTCCTCATTCAGTATGGGCCTTGTTTTCTGAGGATGCCAACTGTCCCTGAACGTGATCAATGTGTGTTTTTTCTAAGAGGAAGCGTTGAAGGTGGAATTCAGTGAAAGGAAGTAATACAGGGGGATTTGAAGCAGTAATGAGTCTGACAGTAGTTGCAGCCAAGGTCAGAACAGTCAAACTTTTATATAATTTGTGGTAGAGATTAAAGATCTTTACTCCTCCATAAGAGCTTCTGTCAGCACAGTGGTTTGTTTCTGGCCTCTTTTTTCTATTTGGTATGAGGATTATACCCCATGTTCAACATTTAGGCAATGCATTTTCTCGTTAGGTAACCAGGTATATTTGACAGTTTACCCATTTCTCAATCCCTACAGGAGCATGAAGGAAGCTGATATAAAACAGGGAGGCTTCCATTTGTTTTCTCATTAACATGACCTCATTTTGTCTGCAGATATTTGGTAAAATTGCTCTGGTCGATGGTACATTCATCAACAGAAACAACAACTTTCAGACCTTCCCTCAGGCTGTGCTGCTCTTATTCAGGTTGGCCTGCTTATTCATACAAATATCTAAATAATATCAAGAATTTGGACCAGTAAAAGGAAAATGTGTCTAGTTTACATTTATGTTTTGTGGCTTTTATAAAGGTTTCTTCAGGTGAAAAAACCCAACTAGAATTGAATTTGTTTCCCAGAACGTTCATGATTTTTTGTTTTCCTTCTTGTTTCTCATCGTGGTCGTCATCAGGTCAAACTGGAACGTTTTTTACATAGATATAATGTAGCAGCTGTTTTTGTTGTGTATCAGCCACATGTGTGATTGTATATCTCTGTGTCTGTGTAGATGTGCAACGGGGGAGGCGTGGCATGAAGTGATGCTGGCGTGTATGTATGGGAAGAAGTGTGATCCCAAATCAGACTTCCTGCCTGGGGAAGAGTATACCTGTGGATCCAACTTCGCCATAATCTACTTCATGAGCTTTTACATGCTCTGTGCTTTTCTGGTAAAAAGAAACATTTCATCCAGAACAAGCTGACTCTTCCACCCTGTCTGAACATGTTCATTAACACAGCTTTGTCACAGCATCTTCATCTGTTATTTTTTTCACTGGATTCAGTTCAGTGGAAAAGTTTGAAGAGAAAATAGACTCTGTATCATCGTACATGTCTAACACACTATATGTAAACACTCGTTGGCTATGAATGGTTCCATAGTGGAGCAACCATCAGCTACCTCTGCATGGATGACATCGAACTGTATGCCAGAACTGAGCGAGACATCGACTAACTGATCAACAAGATATACAGAAATGTGGCTGAAGGGTATTAATGCATAATTACGTATTAACATGGCAAGATTATTGCAACTGAAGGGCTTTTTAGACAAGGAAAGAATAAAAAAATCTGATTATTTTATGCCACAATGGGAGATCTACTGTAATCTGCTTGTATTTATGGTTTGCATTTGGGATGATGATAACCTTCTGAAAAATATTCAAAGCATCAGAGCTTCAGTTTAACTAAGAGCAGCCACACCTGGTGGCCAACTAAAGCTATAACAACCTCTCTAGAGAGAGTACACTCTAAAAAGAGTATTTGGGCTGTGGTTGATGTAAAGCGCTTTTTTCATATGAATCCCACTTAATAATTCTTTAAATTGGTAATAAAAACTTAGTTTTATTGATTAGATAAAGTTGAAATAAGGAAGACTATGGAACCAACTTAAAAGGAATTCCAGCTAGGAAGACCAATATAACTTATCCCCAAAACATTTGCTTCAGCTGTAAAAATGGGATCTTTACAATACTCAACATTGTTTAGTTTTGAGATATTTTGAAATATTAATTCTACTTGTACTACACATTGTAATACACGTTTCAATGCATTCTGGGAGGTGACGTTTTCTTTGGTTGTAGCAGTCTCTTGGCCCAATCTAGCAGTACAGTCAATGGCTCGATAGGCCCCTCTCACAATGTTCATGTAATCCGTCACACCGGGTAAATCCACTTCCCGTCTAGGCAAACGTGACTGATCAGCAGTAATTCAGCTTTTTCATTTCATTTACTTGAAAATAAAAATCATGGTTCTTGACCATGATTAGAACTCCCCCGGCCTTCTCTGGACACTGACTTCTTGCAGGTCATCACTGGGGGGGCATTTTCCTGATTAGTACTAGTCCCTGTTTTTTTCGTCCTAGATAGTAGCTCTGATGCCCCCAACCACCCACTCTCCTCTTAGTCTCAGGGTACTGAACTTCAGGTGAAAGCCTCCATGCATCATTAGGAGCTTCCTGGTCTTGATGACCCAGTTGAAGTGGTTTTAACAGCAGTGGATGATAAAGCATGTCTTTTTATGTACTCAATGGGCATGTCAAGGGACTTCATGGACTCAAATATTCACAAATAATTATCAGATATTTATTTTTCTCATCTGAGTTATTAGGAAGTGCTTAATGTCATGTTTCATTTTAAAAAAAATCAAATTGTAAGTTAGTTGTTTTAAAAGATTGAAACCATAATAGTGCTCTTGCTATCCCAGTAAAAATGTTTTGTCTGTATTTATGAACAGATCATAAACCTGTTTGTGGCTGTCATCATGGATAACTTTGACTACCTGACACGTGATTGGTCCATCCTTGGCCCGCAGCACTTAGATGAGTTCAAGAAAATCTGGGCAGAATATGACCCCGAGGCCACGTAAGTGTTTGTTTATCTTGTATCTTTTGTCTGGTTCCAACTCAGAAAACAATTTTCAGCATATCAGCAGCAACAGAATCTGTAATAAATCCATCATCAATACCAAAGATTTAAGGAGGATTTAAAACTATCGGACATGTGGGTCCATCAGGTGGAGGTCCTGACGGAAAAAGCCAGACCTCCCTTTGTCCCACACTGTGATCTGGGAATAGTTAGAAGGTCTGTATCTGTGAATGTCAGGGATGTTCAACCAGATTAATGGACTGTTTCAAACATTTAGGACATTTACAGCTTCACATTTCCTTCTCCTTTTGTCTGAAATGCAGTTAGAAGTAAACTTATACATGTCAATTTAATTTCCCTTTCTCCAACAATTTCATAAAAGAAGATTTACAAATTTAACCCCTTTAACAGATTTAACAATTTACTTTATTTGTAAGTCACTTATTTCTTATCCTGAATATTTTATGTGCCCCTGGGGGATGAATACATCTATCCATTCAATCACCTCACTCAATGACCTGTTGTTTTTCATCACAGACCCTCAGCCAAGGCTTCTGACTCTGCACCTCACAGAAATGGTTATTCTACCTACACTTCAGATCTGTAGTGATAAATATATCTTTGTGGTATTTTGTAAACATTAATGCTCGGCCAAGACGGTCATTTTGACAGATTCTGAATTTGCGTATTCGATAACTCAAATGATATCATGAAATCTTGCTGCTCCCTGACTTCTCCTAAAACTACATGAATTTTAATTTAACAGGTCTTTCTGACTCACAGAATTTTATGCTAGTAAGTCAGAGAGACCTGTGGCCAAAAAATTTGGAAATTTCTACAAGAAAGAAAACGAAAGAGCTATAAATATCAGCGTGTAGCCGTGCTCCGTCATTCTGGACAGAGTGGGGGGTATCAGGCCCAGCGGAGGGAATGTGCAAGGAAGCCCAAGTGGCCAGGCATGCGCTAGTGTGTCTACGCCCAGGGGAGCATCCATGTTGCACAGAGAGAAAGTAGTGCGCACTGCATGTTTTCTCCCAATGCAAACAGATCCACCTTGGCCCATCCGTAATGGGCTATTCCCCGGATACTGGCATGCCCCCCGATAACAGATCTGCGCCTGTATTTAGGGCTCTTAAGACATGTGTCGTTCTCCAGGAGGCCGCAGCTCCAAGGAATCAGTTTGTGTGCCAGCAAGTGCTGCTGACGGGACTGCAAACGTTTGACTCATTCCACCGTGGGGGTATTGTCTGTCCTCACCGGGACATGATGGTTCATAAGGGACAGGAGAGTTGTCTCTCTTTTGAGCCGCGAAAGCTGAAAATCTCTCATGGTAGGAAACCGAGACAGACTACAAGATGGCAGACACCATCAGTCCGAGCAGTCAGAGACACAACAAGTACAAAGCATGCCTTGGCCTCCTGTCCTGATTGTGCCAGCTGCAACTAATCATCCATTTATGTGGCTAGGGATGAGTACCTTTCACTAGTACCGGCACGGTACTGATTCCCGGTACCTGGAAATCACCAGAGTTCTAGAAAATCTGTCAGAGTGAGACCTCTTTCCAGGTATCTGTGAACTCTATAGCTCAGGTTGTAGCAAAGAAGCGCAGAGATGGCGAGAATTCACGTTCTTAAATGAACTTTTGCCTCAGACAGACGACTTTTCATGGCTGTTTTGGTGTCCTTGAGGCTGAATCTCACAAGCACTCGCTTCAGCAGGAGGAAATCCTGCAGCTTGCGCTGCTTCTGCACCGTCGTGGTCACAGACAAGCTCTGGGACAATAGCTCATTAATATTCTCACTCACTATCAAGTGATCAGGGGTGTGAATTGCAATCGGTCAAAATGACAGAAAGCCTTCTCACCACAGGGAGCACACAGGACTCATAACAGGTCCCCTGGAAAGAAATATGTACGATTATTTTTGTTGGTGTGTTGTGCAGTAATCAACATGAGATGAATACACACCTATTACAAACTCAGAAAGAAAATAACAAAAACATTTAAAACCCTTCTCAGTAAAATTGTAGTTTCAAGTCAACAAAAGAGTTAAATGCTATAAAACAATGAGATATATGTTCAATAGTTACTCTCCAATGGTCATCCATATTAATCTGCAATGAAACAGGGCGCTGGCGGGAAACGATAAGGGGTCTACACGTTCGGGTCCACAACTCCAGGTCTGCAGACACTTCCTCCTCCTACCACTGGACATAAAACTTTCAGATTCTCATACCTCCTTCAAATTCCATCTTAAAACACCTCTTTTTAGTTCTGGGACTGGAATGACCCCATTGTTGCTTTATTGCTGATTTCGTAGGATGATTGCTAAATTCCATGCATGATAGTGATTAAGGGCTTAATGATTGAAATATTTTAAGGTGGCTTAGAGGGTCATTTTTATATTTATACTATTAAGGAACAGCATGTGATTTAGGATAGAGTAGGACAGGGTACTCTTTGTCAGCTACATGCACTTCCTGTTTCATTTATTTATTTGACAGATATGGTAAATGGACTGTACTTGTCTTTTCAAGTCGTGTTGACCATGAATAAGCGCTTTTATACAACGCGTCACATTCACACACATTTATACTGCACTTATAGTAATACAGACAGAGTGCTGCTGTATACATTCATACCCCGATAGGCACATCAGGAGGCAACATGGGGTTCAGTGTCTTGCCCAAGGACACTTCGACATGTAGTCAGGGGAAGCCGGGAATCAAACCACCGAAAGCAGTCCCAGGGACAGTGCATTAGTACATAGTTACAAAAAAATTAATTGCAAACAGAGTTTGTAGCTGGCCTTTCTACACTGCATTAATATACAATAATACATTACAACACCTATATAAAACTTACCCATTGTAGTTTCACCTGATACTAAATCTATAAATCATTCAGTCATTCACACACGTGCGCAGTTTGTATTTACAAATGAGTACACTTCTGGTTTGCTTTCGGCCAAGACTTGTGTATCCTAAGGGGATACACAAACTTTTATAACTCATAAAAGTTTGGGTCATCTGTAGCCATCAAGGTAATCAATAAAAACCCTTAACAGTGCAGATTAAGTGCTTTGACCAGACTTAAAACCAGATCCTTTTTTTTCCTGAAAAAGCTTTCAACTGAGTGTCAAAGATTTTCTCCAAAATTTTGGCGAGAAGGACAAACTTAGAAATATAGTTAGCCTATGTTGTGTGAAAGTTTTTCCTTTATTCTGTCTAACAGAGGGCGTATCAAGCATCTTGATGTGGTGACACTTCTTCGGAGAATTCCTCCTCCTTTGGGTTTCGGCAAGTTCTGTCCTCATCGTATTGCCTGCAAGGTGAGAAAACTGCTGTTAAGGTGATGTAATGCAGGATGTTTATAGTTTTAAGCAGAGATGCGTCTGCTTGCTGACCTGAACAATGGAATTAGGTTCCTAAATGGACTTGTTCCCTAGTCCAATCAGCTCCACTAAGGTTGCATCTGAAACTAGAAGCACTCGGAGAGTGAGGACCTCTGCCAAGCCATAGGTTGACTCACCTAAGAAAAACCCAAAAGGCCCACAGCCCACTCAGTACCCACTATATTTATAACCTTCTAGATCACCAGATCAGGTTGTTGTTGGTTTTTTTCAGGCTTAGGTTTATTCAGTCATCAGTAATCATCCATAATACAGAACAAAATACAAACATAAGGCAGTTTTTTTCATATCAACCAATTACTGAGACTCAATAGGCTGAAGCAGAAGCTAAATGCTTATACATATATGGTTCGCCTCCATTCAAATTATAAAGTCAGTTTTATTTTGCCATATAAAACTTCTCATTGTATCCCTCAAAAATTATTTTACAAACAAATGTATTGAAAATCACAAGTGAGTTGCACATCTTTAAATGTGTAGCCTACCTGTCATTCCATAATTTTACCCCAATAACAGAAATACATCTTCTCTTTATACATTTTACAGCTTTTTGTACAGTAAACATACAAACACCTTGAATATCATACTTGCTTTCTCGCATTGAAAAGAACCTTTGAACAGAGTCTGGGAGCGACTCTTGTTTGATTTGGAACATCATTTGCAGTTTTATAATAAAACTCGTTTATAATGACTCGTTTCTGCAATGCAATTATTGGATTTATTATTGTTTTAAAGGTGGATCGCCATAGCTCCACACAGTAAGACGGAATTATAAAGAGTTCCTATAGATTTACAAAGTTTACCTTTGGTGTAATCAGCATGTTGTCTCCATATTACTTCATGGTCAATCTCAACTCCAAGGAATTTAGTCGTGTAGACTCTTTTAATCTATTACAAATCTTTAGTTCAACATCGTTTTTTATCGTTTGTCGACTTCCAAAAACCATAAATTTAGTTTTTTTGACATTTAAAGACAATTTATTGACACCAAACCAACATTTAACTCTTACCAACTTCCTTTCAGCTCTGATCAAAAGTTCTTCCGATATTTCACCTGAGCAAATTAAATTAGTATCATCTGAAAAACCACAAACTTAAAGAAATTTGTCACGTCAAATATATCATTAATTTACAGTATGAACAACTTTAGACCAATGACAGATCCTTGAAGTACTCCACGAGTAATCTCCTTTAGTCCTGACACAGCATCTTTAATCTGCACACATTGCTGTCTAAGTAACTTTTTAACCAAGCATAAACTACCCCACACATCCCATAATCCTCCAGTTTCTTCAATAGCCTACTGTGATCTATTGTATCAACGGCTTTCTGCAAGTCAGTGTAGATACCAACAGAACATTCATCATCTGTATTACTCCAAAGGTTGTCGTGTTGTTCTTTCTAAATCCAAACTGAGAGTTGTTTAATAACTTGTTTTCAGCAATAAATAAATCCAACTGTTTCACAAATAATTTCTCCAATATTTTTGAAATTTGAGGAAGCAGAGATATTAGTCTATAGTTTTCCAAACAATGTTTGTCCCCAAAGATTGGAATTACCTTAGCTATTTTCATATTAACAGGAAAAATTCCTTTTTCAAAAGATAAGTTACATATATCGGTCAAAGGTCTGATGATAGAATCAGTTATTTCCTTTATAATCACTATATCAATAGTTTATATCAGTTGATGTTTTGTTTTTTAATTTTCCTTCAAGGAGGCCATTTGGGATGATAATGAAGTATTTTTCAGAAATGTTATGTTTTGATAAGGTTTTATAGGAATGTTGTAATATTACAACACTGGGTGAAAGGGATAGCAGAATAACCTGCTGGCTTGTTGTACTCATCATCTGAACAACAAGGCACCAACATTTGTATTTGAGTAAAATAGTTAAAGGTTTATTTGTTTAGTCGATTGCTCATTACTCAGGCCCTGAAGAGTATCTCTCTCCCCGTACATTCGGCTTCTACCCATTTGTAGATCTTCATGGACATGCACAATACTTTTTCTATTTCTTTTGAATTGGTGTTTATTAATGTTCCATTTCTTTGCATGCTATACTAATTTCTGTTTGTTGTGAGAGGCTGAATCATGTCTTCAGACACAAACTTTCTGAAGTATTCCAGAGGTGTGTGGAGAGATTACATATCTTCTGTCAGAGGTGCACCAGAAAAATTTGTATTGGGGCTGATAAATTTTTTTCTGCCAGCGATATCTCTTACTGGGTATGGTGTGGACTTTGAGTCCAAACACATCAGCAGAGCAGTCATTGGGTGGCTGGTTTAGCTTTATCCACTTCTTGATAGGGTTCATCATGTCTCTATTCTGGATTGCATCACTCACATCTTACACAGTGTATAACTTTCCTTGTTGCTGGTGCAAACTGCATCCCTCTCTCGCAACGGGAGCTGCATCTGAATTTTGATATATGTCTCAGTAACAGTAATCTGGAGAACGCAACTCAAAGAGAAACCAAAGTAAGCTGAAGTGAGAGGAGGAAAACTTCCCCTTCATATCCACAAAGTTTAAAAAAAAGAAAAGTAGATGTTGGTCTCATCATTCACTTAAATTGGTGGAAAAAATGTTTTCTTCCACCTCTTTAGACGCGAGGATATGAGATCAGGTCCTGAAAAGTCAACAGAACACTAACCAATAATATAATGTACAAAACACAACAATATAGGCTAAGATAACAAGAAATTAACAGTTTTTGTTTTCAGGTGCACAACATTTGCGCATGGAGAAGATGAGCGCACTCTTCTCAAGTCCTCCACAGCCGATCCTACAGAGCAGTTGTCTTGCCTTTATGTGATCTCGCTGGTCTGAAAATCACATTAACAAAAACAAAAAACTAAGTTTTTGTAATTGTTATTTTTAGTAATGGCCAAGAACGACATTTTACCGGTATACAAAATAAATCACAGAATGCAAATAGAACAGCCTAACTCGGATAAAAACTGATGAAAATTAAATTGATATGGGTAATAGGCCTAGAAAATAATTATTAGTAGTGCAACGGATCATTAAACTCGGATTGGATCACGGTCTTTGAGTCACGGATCGGATACATTTTCGGATCAGCAAAAAGAGAAAAAGGACAAGATAAATTTAACTCTCCATTCTTTTATCTTAGTATTTTTCACTATTAAAACATTAAACTTAAAACTAATTTCACTCAAGTATATGAAAACTAATTAAGGTGCAATATCGGGCATAAAATAAAACGTAATTTAAGGTATCATTGCTTCTCAAAAAGAAGAAAGAGTGGTCATTTAAAAGAGGCCATGGCCGACGTGCTCCCTAGTTACGATTCCCCCCTGGAGGTGCACTGCACGACTCTTTGCTAGATTTCTCCTTTAATCTCCAGCTGTGTGTAGTCTAGTCGGCACTGGAGCAGAAAGCTTGGCATGTGAGGAGGTGAACAGAACGCACTAACTGCAGCTGCAGTATTTCAAACATGTTTTATCCAGGTGAATCTGGTCGTGTGTGCGGTTTTGCCGACACAACTAAAATACACACATCACCAATGATGGATTAGAAAAAGGAGCTGGGACTCATGAAATAGCGAAGATAACAGGAAACAGCTGACTGGATAGCTTGCTAATCAACAGGTGATGAACCGCGGTTCCTATAAATATTTAATTCGCTCACCTCCAACTCCTGTTGCAGTCTAAAAAGTCCACATGTGTTTCTTTTTCGTGTTGGTGAGTTTCTCAGAGTAAATAGCTGCAGTGAGCAGCCTGCCGGCCATGGTTGTTTGTTTACACCGTGAGTCCCGCAAGGTTTTTTTATTTTATTTTTTTATTTACACTGACCAGGTGCAGTGGATAGAATTTTTTCCCCTTCAAATCTGCAGATCACGTGCGTACCGAACTGTGGAGAGTGTTTCTTACCCTGATCCGTTGCATCATGTGTGTGAGCACACACTGATGGAGATGGGAAAACCCTTAGTTGTATTAACAAGTTGATAACGTGCTTTGTAGTACAACCTATCTCGATCCTGAATGTCTGGGAAAGTCAACCCAGGTAACGGATATCCGGGGTATGCTAATCACGCTTCGTAGAACAGACCTCAGATGGTCTCTGTTTGGAAGTTCTGAACCAGAGGGGGGGATATAGTACAACAGAAATACTACAGTCAGTGGACAGAGGAGAGTAAAGAAAAAGTTTACAAATGGCAGAGATAAATGTTTCACTCATTTCTCCCTAAAAACTTGTTTCAAACAATTTCTTCAAACAGTATCCCAACAAAACAAATCATTACGACTTTGATAAAAGCAGTTTATAAAAATGACTTCAACACCCTGTTGTTTACTCTGTTATGTAGAGGATGTGAAAAATTGTCAATCATGTGCAGCAGCTTGTGCAGCATTCTTCTCCTGCGCTACAGATCAACCCCCACAACAGAACCAGAACTTCTGGATCAGTTCCTTCATTTTCTTTAAGTCTCTGGTTCTGGTGGGTTTAGGCTTAGATTGAACTCGCCACCACAAACTGATAGAAAATATTGCATCTTTGTGCAGATATTGGAGGATTCCAGCGTCCTTCAGAAGTAGAGTCTGCTCTGTCCTTTCTGTCTGTGTTGCATTTCCAGTCTAGTCTGATGTCCAGCTGAACTGGTATTCCTCCACCGCCTCTATCTCTTCTCCTAGGATATAAACAGTTTTTTGTTTACTCATATTCCTCCTGAAGTCAACAATTATCTCTTTTGATTCGTTTGTGATCAACATGAGGTGATTGTTTCTGACTGACCAGTTCTCTGTACTCAGCTTCTTGTCCATCACTGACACTCCCCATAACTGCTGAGTAATCAGAGTATTTATGTAGATGGCAGAGTTGTATTGGAAGTCTGAGGTCTACAATGTGAAGAGAAGTTGTGAGAGTACAGTCCTTTGTGGTGCTCCAGTGCCGCTGACTCAGATATACAACCCTTCTATCTCCCAAACTGTGGTCTGTATGTTAGGTTGGCATCAGTCTGAGGGATTTCTGGTACCTTCCTAAATTATCTAACTTGGTCTTTTTGATCCTTGCATTAAAAGAGCTGAAATGTGTTACTTCTTCACAAAAAAAAAGTTTTAATCTTCACATTTTGTTTCTCCAGAGGTTGGTGTCCATGAACATGCCTCTCAACAGTGATGGAACCGTCACCTTCAATGCTACCCTGTTTGCCCTGGTTCGAACAGCACTGAAAATAAAGACAGAAGGTTTGTCATCAACACTGTGAGGGTGGGAAGCTAAGGTTTGACTTCCTCTCAAAATGATGATTTACCAGAATTTTCTGCATCTGTGTACAATAGTAAAACAGCTAAATCTGGTGGAAACCTGTAAAAATGTCCGATATGACTTTTTTTCTTCCAAATGAAATGCTTACATCCAAAAAATAATTTTTCAAAACTACAATAATTGTTAGATTAAAAACTGTGGTTTTCAATTGAAGTCAATGGGACACCTTTGGCCACGAAGGTCTCCAGAGTTTCTATCTGATACTACATAAAAAATGCAATCAAATAAATGTTGTTGCGACTCTTCGACATATGCAAGCGTCACCATCAACAACCCATCCACCTAATATTTATTATATGGAAAATAATTCAGGTTTTGTTTGTTTTTTTTTTTATAATTAATGAGGCAGTGCTTCAGATATTCAAATTTGCATTTAAAGGGTTTAAATCCTGAAAATATAATCATAAGGACATAAGGATTAAAGGGCTAAGTAGCTGTGTCATGTATCATTAGACAATTTTATTTTGGTGTTCCATAGAAGATTAAAGCTACAAACTAATTTGTATTCATAGTCTCAAGTTATTGCAGCAGTCCTCATTAACACAAACAATCACTTAGAATTTAATCAAATCAAACTTTATTTATAGAGCGCTTTTCATGCCAACACCTTTGCAAGTGCCTTACATGATAAAAAAAAACAATTCATGCATATTAAATAAAACAAGCCTTCACACACCAAAAACAATAATATAGCAATTTAAAAACACACTCATTATGACACCAACCATTTATGATTCAGTCACTTCTGGAGCTGATTCCAACATCTTTTTCTCAACTTTATACTCTGAGTGAAGATAACAAATCTGGGAGCAGAGACAATAACTTTATGTACCTTTTGGAGGATATAGGTCTGTAAGGAAGAATGCTAAGAATAGCTTCATAAATGAGTGTGTCATATCCATGAGGATACACGGCAGACCATCCAGCCTGAGAATATAATGTACCACCGTATGTTAGATTCTCTAAACAGAAATGTTGAACTTTACAAATACTGTTATTTATGGTGAATAATAATAATTCTTTTGTCACACTTTTTATATTCCACTGCTCAGGTAACTTTGAACAAGCCAATGAGGAGCTGAGAGGAATCATCAAGAAGATCTGGAAACGCACCAGTATGAAGCTCCTGGATCAGGTGATCCCACCTATTGGAGGTTAGGGAGCTTCTTCACAGCTTATTTTTGCTGTCTTCACATATGAAGTTTTTGTGCTCATATCAAGGGTTGTTATTGATCCTGCTGGGGTTCAGCCTTGTTATGAGGTCCGATCTGTTCATGTAAGTCATGAAGTCATCAAGTATGTCAGCTGATCATCGAGTCTCTGTGAGCAATGCTTAAAGTCAGGTGCGTTTCCATTAACCGTAGAATTGCGCAAATCCTAAATATCGCTATAAAAATCTGGTAATGGAAACACTTACTTTTCGAAAAAACTCTCAAATATTGCAAAAAGTTTTTACGCTCCCAGGAGGAGGTTTTTCAGACATATCGATATAAAAGTATTTCGCAAAAGTGTAATGGAAACACCTTTTCTGCATTTTCACTTCACTGGACGTGACGTGCGGGCGTCGCGTGACCAGTTTGTTTACAGTAAAGATGGCTCAGAATGCATGAATGGAGTTGGAGACGGGAATCTTTTTACAAATAACTAAACAGAAAAATATAAACGTCATCCTTGATAACAAACAACAGCGACATGCTCCAAAACATAAATTGTTTTGCATCTTCATCTTCCTCAGAGTGGGGTCTCGCGGGACGAGATTTTACGTGAATTACGGCTTATGCACTAAACACCATTCAATGGAAACACCGGCATATCACTATTGTACTTAGTAGAACTTTCTGAAATATCGCTTTTATTTTGCGAAAAACTGTAATGGAAACGCACCTATAGTTTTCTCTACCAGAACAGCTGCTTTGAGTTGGTCTATCAGCTCAGATTATCTTTATCCAGAGTTAGGAACCACCATCAATGGCGCTCCAAACCATGGAGTCACCATGGCAACTGCTGACAAAAGATGTCGCAAATATTTCCCCTAGTAGGAGGAAATGTTTTTCATTCAAGCGTAAAAGGAATAGAAAGAGGAATTCTGGAGAAAAGGAAAAACTGCAGCTGCTGCCAAAGAGAGAAATGTACTGCCTTGGTGTGGAAGTTGGAATCCACTGAATAATAAAGAGTCGCCCTGTGTTCACGCCGGAAGTGAGGAAAATTATTTGTGCGTTTAAATTACATGTTAAGTCAATGCTTCACGTTGTGCTCCACGCGGTACTCCAGCTCTCTCATTGGTTAGACAGCAACACGGGTCACAACAGCTAGCTAACTGCTGCAAAATAGGTGAAACTTTGAAACATTTACACAGCTTTTCAAAAGATGAGTTTCTCTTCAAATTTCACGTGTTTTCTGTCTTTTTACTTCGCTAAATTGGTGAAGTAACAAGACAAAGACGCAAATGTGATTGCCGGACCAATGAGAGAGCTGGAGTACCGTGTGGGACACAACGTGGAGTGGCTGTGAATGGTTAAAGGAGACATATTATGCACTTTATTCCCAATCTTAAACAATTCTCTGATATATCATTTAAATCTTGGCACC
>JAOXYM010000003.1:3035489-3047217 GCA_028567055.1 Leptatherina wallacei
GGCTTGTGAAACGAGTTTGGCTTGCTGTTTAATCTGTGTTCACGCACTGGCTAAACACACAGACAGAACAGTACAGGCATACTCACCGTAGTCAGGTGTATGTAGAAGTGGGAGCGAGTGAATCAAGAGTAAAGCGGATGATGGTGACTTCCAGGATGTGGGATATTTCACCACTTCCCTCAGATCAGTGTAAAAATGTGTTAAGTATAAACTTTCCACGTATCAGTTGTTTCAATCACAAGATAATTACAACGGTTTTACAGTTTGAATTATCACAGTTTAGCTTTTTATAATGTCTAAATTTTTCTTTATAAAAGGAAACCGTTTAATCTGTGGCAATGTATTTTCCCGAGCCGTCATTAAACGTACCATAACACCGCAAGCCCCTGAAGCCCTGTCACGGTAATGCAGACGTTATAGTTTTCTCCAAAACAAACCGACTGAGTAATAGTGCTTCATGCAGATAATATTAGCTAAATGAAAGTTGTCATTGTATCCTTATTTTCAACAGTTAATTGATCAGCATGTTTGAATGGTGGAATGGCGTTATTTTTCATTGGATATATTTCAGCATTTAAAAAAAAGTAATGTTTGTATAAATAATGTTGATATAATATTTCAACGTTGAATCCACGGTAATTTCACAATATCACTTCAACCATTTAGTGTTCAACGTTGTTCTGACGTTGAATCAACGTTTTTTAATCAACTGGCGTTATGTCAACCACATTTCAACGTTTAACGTCGGTCGAATGCCAGCTGGGTTGGCTGCCAAAGACGTCTTTTAATATATTTTCAAATCTGATTGTTCACTGCCAAAGACAGCAAAAGACGTCTTTGCGGTTTTTAACGAAGGGCGGGGGCAGCGACACTGGCGAAGCAACATATGTGTTGCAGGCTTTGGTGAAAGAGTGTCACGATCAATGTAAGACACATTTAATGCCTCAAACTAATTGGCAATTAGTTAACATCTATTATTATATATTACTTAGCATTAGTTAGCATATTAGTTAATGCATTAATGACCACAAAATGTTTACTACTCTATTACTAAAACATGGGATCTTTGATAACACTTTATAAATGCTTAACAGCCTCAAAAGCATTACTTAACCATAGCTGACTATGGTTAAGTAATGCTTTTGAGGCTGTTTCTGCTACATATAAGCAACTGCTCAGTGTGGTTTCCCCTTAATCTCTAGAGGGCATGAAGGTCATGGAGGTCTCTTATATGACCCCCATGCCCTCTTGATGTGCTGGGTGTGGGCCCCTTTCTCAGCATTGACATAGGAGACACTGTGATTTACTGTAAAATGCCTGAGGCAGAGCATTTCGATTTGCATCACTGATGACGTATGAGCCCCTTTTGACATGGTGTGCTTCGAGTGGCACTAGTTCCCTTCTTCAACTCTTCTCCACAAAGAGAAGCACCAGCTTCACTTGACCCTTTTTGAGCGCACTGCCCTGGCCGTCTTTGAAAGCAGTGCACTCCCAGCTTCCCGAACACCCACTTCTTCTGGTTCCAGCTACGAGAAAAACCTGCTCCTTACAATTATGTACAATTATGTAAGGAGCAGGCACATTAGTGTTTTGGGAAAAATGACAGAACAAGCAAGAAGTAGTTATTAATATTGTGTCAGATACATAAATAATTTTATCAGGAATTAGAGGAAATTCATTTTCATTAAAAGTGAAATATGTAGAATAGAATACAACATGTAGTGTACTACGTTCTGTAGTACACACCGTGTATATCACACCGGCAATCACTTTGACATCAAGTGGGGAGCACCTTAATGTTATGTCTTTGACACTTTAACAATAAAACTCTTTTCATTTAAAACATATTTCTGATAATTGTACTTGATATTTAAATGTTTTGTCCTAAAATTCTGAGCAAATTTTGAATTTTGAACCTTTATGAGTATACTACATATTTATTTTCCACATTGGTGAAATGCTTAAAATTTGTTTAATTTCCAGACTAATATTTCACATTGGAAGTTCCGCCCACATTTTGTAATAAGCAGTGGGTACCAATATAACCATTGACTTATATTGAATGGACAGAGCCTCGGTAGCTCGTAGGTTTCTGAAGAGCTGAACTGAAGTTGTTAGGGGGTTCTCATCTCTGCCACACATGTCTCATCACTCCCAGAAAATACAAAAATGATCAAAAAGATGGCTCTGAGAGGGGGTCTGTCTGCCTGTTGCCAAGAGCTAACCAGCTAAGTGTTGTTAGCCAGCTAAAAACCGTGGTGTGCTACCCTTTGAATCCTTGTTGCTGGACATCTGGATTTATCTGATTTAATGAGCCATTCGCAGTTTCACTGTACCGGCCGTGTGTACTTAGACTTGCATGGCTTAATCTCCATCAACCTAATTGTGAAGTATTTCAAAATTAGATAACATCTAAACAGATGTTATGAAAAGGCTCACTCCCCACAGTTGTCATGAAGGTAAACTTGACCTATTAAACCTAAAATGTTTTTTTGTACCAGGTTGTAAAAACCTTTATTTCTGCTGTGAATTTTTACCGTAGAAATAACATGGGAGTCTATGGGGATTGATTCCCTTTAGGAGCAGCTTCTCGCAGATGAGGGGGTGAACTGCAATTGTTGGTGCATCCACATAGGCTTCACTTTTAACAGGGCGGAACTTTAGTTTGATCTTCAGTTTGTTTCTCTGTTCTTTTTTTCTCTTTCTGTCCCCTCCGGTCCGGTCCAGCAATAAGGTGCAAATTCAAAATAAAAACTAAATAAAGTTTTTTTTTAAAGAGTGACTTTATACATATAAAGTTACATATATATACATATAAAGTTCTACCTGACAATGTAAATTTACTCGTCACAAAACAGCAGCCAGACAATCATTCTGCTGCTACAATGCTGGAGAAGACAGGTGGAAAAAATAATAATAATTTTGTTTTCGAATTTGTTAAAGGGATACCAGGCAACTTTTGGCCACCAGGGGAAACTAAACCTGTAACTCACTGCACTGTCCCAAAGTTAAACAGTTTCCACCCTTGTTTTGGAATCGTGTTTGTAGACCACTGTGATCAGCTGATAGTGAAGTAATTCGGATTCAGGAATTTTTCAAAGGATTCCTCACCATTGAAGGATAGGGCCCTCATGGAGGTATGTGACTGAGTGCTTCTAGTTATATATGTATCCATTTTATCTCCTGGTTGTGATGACTTCGTCAGCATTAGCATTAGTCGATAATAACGTCAGCATTAGCCCTTAGCTTATGGGACATTATAGCCTATGGAAACAATGAAACTAAACCAAGCCAGTTGCTAATAGTTCTTTGATATTTACATGAATTATAGGAAATGCATTTATTGCATGAAAACCTACATCACAAAATGTTTAGGGAGTCACGTTAGCTTTGGTAGTTGAAGCTGAATAGCTGAATAGCTTCAACTAGCCACATTTAGACACAGACTGTGTTTTGCCCTTCTAAGCCACCGTAGAATGTAACCCAGTCTTAATTTTCTTTACATATGAAATGATGATCTCACACACACACACACACACACACACACTCTGGCTCAAGTGGTAGAGCAGCCAATGACCCAAAGGTTGGTGGTTCCAACCCTGCTCCCCCCAATGTGTAATTGTGTCCTTGGGCAAGACCCTCTTTTATCCTCCTTTCCTGTTGGTATCAGTGGACAATCAGTATACAATATCAATTGTATGTCGCTTACACACACACACACATGCACACACACACACACACACACTGAGGACATTGTCTGTATGTAAACATTTAATGAGTGATGTTTTTCATAACAAACTGCTGAAATGTTTAAATAGAAAATAATCAAAAAGCTTTCAAAACAGACTAAACCAGTTTTACCTGGAACATTATGAGTTTAATGTGTGTCTCCCACACAGCAATGAACAAAAAGATGATGAAAACTGAACAGTCAGTGATGAAAACTGGAGCAATAGAAAAAACATGACTGGATTCTTGGAGTTCAACCTGCGTTGTGAACATGTTAAACAGTCCACGTTACAGCTTGCTGTGAAGATTATGGTGTTCCTTATAAATCGGCCATCACCTCAGACCATGGACTGGCTGCTGGAGACAAACTGACAGGAAACAACAAACATCATGCATCTGGACCCACATCTGTGCTGTTCTACAGATTTCTGTACAGAACTCACTGCTTTGAGGAACGGGATGTTCACGGCAGACAGAACAAATCCTAAAGCCATGGGGAAGAAAGACCTGCAGAGGAAAACGGGAACCAGACACATATTTTGTTTAATATGAACACATTTTGCTGAGCTGAGACCTCCAGTTTCATCTCTGCTCATACCTGAACAGAAGAACAAACCCATAACTCTCCACCAGCATCCCTGTGACGGGCCAGCGAAACAGAACCAGAGATACTCCCCCCAGAAAGAAAAGTGATCCACGAAACTTGTGTCTCTGGAAGAAGAACCGTGCAGTCCTCTTGAGGCCGATGATGAATGTTAAACCAGCCAGGAACAGAATCTGTACAGAGAGCAGTGAGAAAAAAAATCCTTCCTCTTCTAGACCTCAGATCTCTGCTGATGAAAGTCTTCATCTCTTTTATTAACAGTGAAATTATTTTGACCTCAGTAAGCCAGCATTTAACAAACCCCCAGCTCACCCTGATGACCAGTTTCAGTCCAAATGTTTCTGTCTGCAATCAATGGGATTAATGACATTATATAATGCAAAATCCAGTAATGAATTTGAAAAATTGTGTCTTGTACATGTTAATGTACTACTATATGAACAAAGTTTAGTAGCTTTTGGTTTTCAAACATTTCATTAATACCCAACACTTCCCCTCCTGAGACACAATAAGATCTGCACAGTTTTCCACTAACCCATTGGACTGTGGGTAGTGAGCGCTTGATGTGAGGACTGCCATGGAGTGCTAGATGAAAATATGGAGAGTCAGAAAACTCACATTTCCAAAGGCCAGCAGAACAGAATCAAAGTACAGCAGCACTCCGAAAAGCAGGAAAAACAGGCTGAATCCCATCAGACCGACACCGATCTCTGGAAGACACACACAGAAAGGAAATCCAAGAAAAATGTCAAACAGGACAGATCAGATGGTGGAATATATTTGGGGGCACTGATCAATTATAATTGTATTTTATACATCCTATCTAGTGCTGTACTAAAAATACCTATCACTCTATGGTTACTGTGGCTGCCCTCATCCTTGTCACTTTCATCCTCTTCATCAGTCTCCCTTTCTCCTGGCAAGTATACTTTTTGCTCATCCTCGACACTACTTAGTCCTAGGTCATCGTCACTGTACTCTGGAAGTTTAATTTCCTTAAATAGGGCATAGAATGAGTATGAGTCATTCTGCCATTGCATGAAAATGTGTGGCAATTGTAAGAACGGTACAAAAATAGCATATCATATATCATGTGATATAAACATCTTAAATGCACATTACAAAAATCTCCACTTAAAAATTAAAATCGATAAAATAAACATTTAGAAAAATTCTGCGATTAATATGCAATTAATCACAAGTTGAATTTTGATGACAACTTGAATTTTGATTACATTACAGTAGCCAGTGAAATGCACTGAAACAATGAAAGCCAATGATACGCATTTAACCCTTTAAAAACGGAAGTTCCCGCTTAGCATAATCACAATTCATTGCTGTAAAATAAAAACTATAATAGCTAGAGAGATTTCTTTTTTAGCTGAAAGCTAAAACTCGCCTTTCAAGACGTACAAGCGTTACGAGTCTATGTTATCACATTACGCTACCTGCAGCGTGAAACATTGATTAAAACACCTCATTTTAACACAAGGTGGTGGCAAGCAATGGATTATCAGAGTTGAAGAGATGAATAGAGAATATACAGTCTGTAGTGTATTTTAGATAGTTTCACCATTAGTTTTCAGTCGGTTAGTTTTCACCACTTTAGCTACTGACTGACTGACAGTTCTTCAGCTGGCTTAGCATAGATTCTTGTTGTTTTAAGCACATTATCATTTTTTTATCTGAGTTTACAATAGTGCAGTTTAGATTAAGTCTGATTAGATTGTTCCTTCTTTCTTTTTTTACACATCAGGAGTAAATATACTCAGCAGAGCAGGTGAAGGAGCTCTGAATATACGAAAGTACTATATGATGAAGTACATGAGGATACCAGGCAGTACCTGCACAAATGAGCAGCACTATGTAGCCCATTACATTAAAAAAATGTTTCAAAAACTGCCAAAATGGACAGTTCAAATAACAAATGTTAAAGCTTGTTTTTTTCTTAATCAGATTTTGCTATTGTTGGCACTCTTAATTACGGCATATTTTTCCATAATCTTAGTTTAAACTTTGTTGAATCTAGAGTCAAATATCGCAGCCTACTTAGTCAGTTGAACCAATGGCATCAAAAGCTACAAATAACGTGAGGTTATTCAGCCAATCAGACGAAGACCGGTTGTTTATCTCAAGAAGATCAGCTGGTGGAAACAAGGTGGACTTATTGAAAAACCAAAATAACATAAACGAAAGAAGTAGCTTCTACTTATTCGATGAATGACTTTGGCGATGTATATTGTGTGCAAACATTAGGTCTTGTTAACAACTCCCGCATTAGTGGATCATGCTAATGTGAAGCTCAAGACCCCTGAATCCATAGCCTATTTCAATATCGCTGACTATTCTTTTTGAATTAATATCACATTTGACGTGACGTATCAGTTAAATGTGTGGTAATTTGGCAGCTGGCCAGCATCAGTCCTTAAGGGCTTAGCTAGCATTCGTGGTGTGCAGGTATAATAAATGGTACGGGTTAGTGTATTTATTGTATTTCATCAGTGTTAATATGGATAATGGAAAAAGTAAAGTTTGCACACCAGAAATTGCCCCTAAACGATTTTAACTGTAACGTGTTAACAGGACTACTTCATGTCTGAAGAAGGGCAGATGCCGAAATGTTACATAATTAAGTTACACAGTTAAGATGATACCCTTACAGAAAAAACATTTCACATGTGAACCACATGTGAAGAACATGTGGCCACATTTGCAAATGTAGTGTTGGAACTGATTTTTAAATATTTTAGTAGTTAAGCTAATGACTGATTGATTCATTAGATAACAAATATACCTTGCTGTCTAAAACATAAGTTGTATTTTAACCAGCTTACAGTACATACAGTACAGTATCATACCACATCATATCTCTTAATGTGCAGAGTTCACCAGTGTGAGATCTCATAGCCCTTATTTTCCCTACAGTTCCCTCACCATCTTCTGTTTCTCTTTCTACCCCTAGCATTAAAATAAAAGAAGCAGACGAAAATACATTTAGGCTTCTCTTCCATTATATCATAACGGATTGAAGACGTCAGGTTAGTGAAATAATTATTCATTTATCTTATTGTTTATTATTGACATCCTGTGTTGGGGCTTACTCACATAGGTTCAGACTAAAACTCAAGGAATCTCATTCATGCAGTGATGGGCTGGTGCATCTGGAGGAGGCTCAATGAGCAAAATCAAGCAAAAAAAGTTATATGTGAATCTTTTTACATAATTTTAAGATATATTATTATATAAGCCTTTGTCATAAGAGTCAGAGACAAATTTTGGTTCTAAAATTTTATATCATTTTGCATTCATGCCAATTTTCATTCTTTTTCTTTCATTCTTCAGATTCGCAGCTGAAGTTCAAGAGTCACACTGACTTCTTTCCTCATTTGACACCTACTCTCTCGTTTAGCCTCTTTCTGAAATAAAAGTGCCTTTTCACCTCTTCTCTGTGCTGGTTTTATGTTGGTAATATTGTTAATGTTCTGTGATAGCCACTGTTTTCTAGAATCACAGCAAGTTCATGAAGTTTGAAGTTTAAAATGATCTTATTTATAAAGCAACAATAACTGAACATTAATAGCAAAAGTTAATTTCCATCATCAGTCTTATGCAAATCTAAGCCGTCCATATAACACAACTTTACAATGTTTTGTCAGTTTTTTCAAATTAAATCTCTGCACTGCCTCTTCTGTCACAGTACTGTCTCTGGTACCAAGCTCTTTCCACAGAAACACAGAATCAATCAATTTCTTCAATCCTGTGTTTGTAGAGAGGATTAGAGGACCATCCTTTTCTAATGCATACATACTGACTCCATTTCTGCGATGTTTGCTAGCAAACACTTTTAGTGTGCCTGTGGGTAATCTTTGTGATGTCGTTAATATTTATAATGTGCAACTAGGGATTGGTACCGAATTCTGTACTTTTATTGATACCTACTGAATTCTGTCGGTACTACCAAGTATTCCCGTAAAATCAAACGGTACCATGTTTCGGTATCTAAGTGCCAGGGGTCGCGTTAAGAGAATATTTTCCATCATTGACCGTTTTTTTTAAAACAGTTATGGAAAAATCTGAAGGTCATCCATCATTTTGCCGGATTACAATTCACACCACTTTGTAGCGAGTGAGCGAGTGAGTGAGATTAGCTTTTCTCATGGAGCACATCTGTGACCCGTATGGGAGCTGTGACCACTCTGAACCACTGGTGCAGAAGGAGCGCATGCTGCAGGATCAGGAAACTCCTCGTTCAGTCTTACCAACTTCTGATCACTTCAGAAGTGATCAGAAGTTTATTGAGTGATTGAGGTTTACTAAACCAGCCTAGGTGGAAACATGGCTAATGCCTAGACTTCACTAGTGAAGACATTTGAAAGACTGGTTTTGTGGCACCTGAAGACCCATCGGTCATACATTGGGAAAGATGATGCACAGAGCACTGGTCTATCTGGAGAAGAGGGCAGCTCTGTGAGAGTCATGTTTTTAGATTTCTTCAGTGCTTTTATTACTATGTAACACTTCCTGCTGGGAAAGTAACTTCTGAAAATGCACCTGCACCCTTATGTACCCTGACATCACAGCCTGGATTAGTGACTACCTGAGAATCAGTGAGGTAGTCCACTGCAGGATGTCAGATACAACACGGTGCTGGTTCCCAAGCCAAAAAGAAGTCAGTTTTCAATGGTTCTCACCAGAAAATAGTGGTTTGACATGTGAGGTTCACAATTGTCTCTCGATATGTCCATCAGGTAAGCATAAAGTATAAATGCATAGAAGTGTTGTTTAAGTACAAATACACCTGAAAGCTTCCTCTCTCTCTCAGACCACACTGCCCATAACAGCCCAAGTCCAGAAACACCTGATCAAACATCACCAGGTCTGTAGTGGAGCCACATTTCAGTTTCACTTTTTACAAAACACTTTTCCCCCCTCTCATTCTCCTTCTGTAAATTCTGATATCTGAGATGTCCATGACAGAGACAGAACAGTTGCTAATCTGAAGCAAATGCATCATCAAAAGTTTGCTTATGAGAGCGTGAGAGAGGAGGGGTCTGTTTGACGCCGTTTGTGTGTTCATGGTATCGTGGACCTGTTACAATAAATCCTGAATGAAAAACTGATGAAAAACAGTTTAACACAGCACATAGATCTCTGCTTTTCATTTTTAAGCTACGCAGGTATAAAAATAAACTTTAGTCACTCAGCTGACGAGGAAGGTTGCTCCCAGGACTCTGAATTTGCCTCAGGGAGGAGGTTTAAGTTCTGCTGTTGATTTTATGCTTCCTGGAGGTTAACAGCTTCTCTGAACTCCACAAATTCTTGGAGCAGAAAGAGGAACAATAGCAAAACTTACTCTGGAACTCTGTGATGGTTGCCATGTTAGTTTCTTTGATCCTTTATTTGATGGAAGTGTTTCTTTCTGACAGTCAGGGAAGATTTTTTCCCCTCCATGAACTGTGACCTTTGTGTGTTGACGTGATCAGCGTGTGAGGTGAACATTAACCAGAGCACCGGTCATTGAGTAAAAGGTGGAGTGTATCAGCAGGATACATGCTTGGGGGTGGGGCATCAACATCTCATGTGCTCCTTTGTTAAAGCAGTTCTGTAATTTATTTGACTTTAGGTTATTTTTTAATATTATATTCCTAAATGAAGGCCTGTTTCTTTGGTTATAGTTTCAGTTTTTAATACATTGAGATGAACTTCTGGCAGGTCAGTTTACTCTCAGCTGAGGTCATCTACGAATGGATCTGCATCTATGGAAAGTCTCATGGGTCATATTTCACTTCCCTCTCGCTGCTGTTCTTGATGCACAAGCTGAAATATAACATTAGTTTTAATATTATACTATACTAATGGATATTACTACATTTTGATCTAGTTGTTATTAATGCCAATCTTTAACATGTCAGGTGAGAATCGGAGTGTACAAGGTTGAATAGATTTATGTTCTTAAGTTGAATTAATGTGATTAAAGGTAGTACATGAAAAATACTGAATACTTCCATTACCAGCCAATTAGAAGTTTTGTCAGTTTAAACAAGTTTAAATTATTTAGTACTTTTCAAAAGTACATATTTGATCTCATTTGGCTGATCAGTAAACAACACAAAAAGGTTTCTAATGATTTCAGCAACAGGTAAAAAAAAGAAAAAGCAAAAAAAAAAGAAGCCAGAAATAAACTCTAAATTCCAACTTTTAATCATCCAACCTAAAGTGTCTCAAAGTTTCTCTTGTTTAGTTTCTTCTATATTCTTGTTTCACCTCTCTGTTATAATTCAGTACATAAAACAGAATAAAATGTCTGAACATCATCTCACATCTCCGTGATGATCTCTAGCTCCAAATCTCCAGGTGTGAGGAAACAGTTCTCACAAAAACATGTCCTGATCTTCTTATTGACCTCACATCAGCAATAATCCATCTTTCACCATAGTTTCAGTGTATAGTGTACCTGTTAGAATGATGATTGATAATGAAGATGAAGGATTTATAACTAATGTTGGCAGTGTCATGTGACTGCTCTCCAGTTGCTGCTCATTGTGTTCAAAACAAGTTATCCAGGCAGCTTCTGCAGTGTAACAGAGAGGTCAGTAGTCTTTTAGCCAAACTTTCTGCTGCAAAGCAAAACCTATTTTTGATCACTATACTATCACTACACTATACTACACTATACTAACCTATACTTGATCACTAAGCTGGACTGAAAATCACCATGTAGGTTGGAAACAAAAACAAGATTTTGTTGTGTTTCTCTTCTAACTTATGTGGAATTTAATCACATTAAGTTTCTTCCTCAACCTCATAAACTCAAAGCAAACTCAAATTTATCAGGGTCATTTAGCTTCTACAAACTCACATCATTCCAGTCCATTAAACTCACTGATTTGAATTCATGAAAACTTCATTTTTGGGAGAAAAAATAGTTTGCAGGTGTGTTTTTAAAGCCAACTAGCTAGATTTTACATCCTAGTCAGTAAGAGCTGTAAAAAGAACTCCACTATCAACTCAAGTTGGCGTTGATGTATTGTTATTTTTCTGTTTAACTTAATGGTCACTGACACACGTGGGTAATTTGCCACCGCTCACACCGCGCGCATCACGCACCGTAGGACACCAAGCTTGATGAAGGCACCAGAATATCTGACTCATGATTAATCCTCCTCACAGCATATCTAAAAGAACACATTTTACAGCTTTGTGAACGGTGATGTGTGATCCAGTGTTGTTGACTATTCATTAACAGGAAGACAGACTGCTGATACAAACCAGAAAGCTCAGCTTTTAGCCACTGGGCTAAAAGCTGGGCTAACAGTTAATTATGGGGGCCAATGCTGCATGCAGCATTGAAGCCCACATATTACTATTGCTCGGCGTTTATTCCGGATTATTCTC
>JAOXYM010000003.1:3054956-3067443 GCA_028567055.1 Leptatherina wallacei
GCGGAGGAGGGGGGAACTGCAATTTTTGGCACTTCCGCATAGGCTTCCTTTTTTCGAACGGGAGGTTGCCCCTTGATTTGAACACATGTCTGTAAGAACCTAAAGTTAGGCACAAATTAGTTTACACAGTATACAAGTCCTGTATTACACATGCAGAGTGATACTGAATTGAATTTCTCTCCATATCAAAATGTCTTCCTCTTCATGATGTGTGACTAAGATATTGTCGGATTAGATGTCCTATCTGTACTACAGTGTGGTTGTGGAGAGAATCCTGACCAGAGAGGAGGCGGCTGCGACGGGACGCCTCGGCAGCCAGAGCGCAGGATATCTCAATCCTCTTCTCCTGCTCCTGAAGCTGATGCTGGGAGCTGGCTGAAGCTCCACCATCCACAGGACCATCCAGGAGAGGAACAACGTTCTGCAAGCTGACACATGGAAATACAATTATCTGCATGGTTAGTATTACCAAGAACATGCAATCAGAGAATCAGTTACATGAAGAGGACATGATGACATCTTATTCAGTCTTCTTTGATTTCATTATATCGGCAGTAACACAAAATCTATCAGGAAGGAGAAAATTAATTGGCAGGGTTGTTATCTGGTACATCTGTGGATGAACAACTAATACTTCTGACACCATATTTTGGGCTCTGAAATCACACTGAAACAATTTGCATATTTTTCATCTAAAATTTGACATTTTGAGCACTAAAAACTGAAAGTGAATATTTCAAATGTAGAGTTGATTTGGAGATAAAAACTTCAGAACTACTGTAGCAACCAATACCGTAATAATTTTGGCCATCTTAAATTAAATAAAGCCAATAATTTAATAGTTCTCTCTAGCTAATATCTAAGTTGTAAGGTGTTTTATATACTGTGCCAGCTTCAAGGAGCACAGTATTGAAGAGCAATTTTCCCACTCTGTACGAACACATGGGACAAATAATGTATATATATATATATATCTATTGTAATAAGTTATCATGCTATTGGTTTAGCATGAAAAAAATCCTTTGAAAGTGTAATAACTGCTACCAGTAATGCAATAATATATAAATTAAACTGCATTACTCAGAAATACAATATTTTTTAAACAGTATTTGTGTAGTTTGCACAATGAAAATAGGTATGATTACATTATTGGCAAGTTCATTATGTGGCTTTATTAAAATGGCCAAAATTAGGTTACTTGCTGTATTACATGCTGTGTGACTACGATATTGTCACGCAGCATATATTAAGAATATTGCATCATTCTTAACGATGACATCATTAAGAATGGACCCCCTGAAATTTAAATTGTGGTAAGACAGATCTAGTTCTAGCCAAAATTGACTGATGACAATGATGAGATGTGTACTGTCCACAGAGGACACTCAGAACTAAACTTTGGACCGATGAAGGCGGGGATGTCAGGGTAGTGAATATCAAATGAGGAACATCACATGATCATGCATAGAGGAATTACTTTGATTTGGCAATCAGGGTCTTGATCCGGTCCAGTTTTTTCTGCTTTTCCTTCTGCTCCTCTGGGCTTAGCTGCGTGTTCTCCTCCATGTCCAGATAACGCTCTGGGATCAGAACCTTGTCAGGGGCCATCAGCTGGAAGAAACATGAGGCACATGAAAACATGCTGGCCTGGGTATTACATTTGACAATAGCTCATTTTGTGCATAAAATTGTAAAACTTCTCAGTTTTGTACTTTGTTGGGAATAAAATATTGGCTCATGTACTTTGAAGGTCTTTAAGTTTTCAGTTTCTTCAAATTTAAAAAACATCCCGACATTTCTGGAATTCAGATTGTATTATAAAGTGGATTAAAATGGATTATTGAATGGATATGTTTTAATTGTATCATAATTTGACTATATTGAATTAGACTTAATTAAACTGTGTCTGTAGAAGTGACTGAGATAACTTTGTTGTGAATTGTCAATGTATAAATAAGGCTGAATTTAAGTTAAAATGTCCCTGAGAATAATAAGAGTGTGTTCCTTCTACAGATTTCATTTAGTCTCCTGGGTCATTTTTACAAATCATTATTAATCTTTTAATGCTGTATGTATCATATTTGATACACACAGTTTCTGAAAACTTTTGTACTACTTTATGGTAAAAACTTGGTAAAAAGCTCAAATCTGATACTGGTCTTCTGCCCCCTGGTGGATACATAAACAAAACAATAATGCACTACAATAATTTTGAAATATCACACAGTAATCAGCGGTAAATATAGAATTACTATTTTTGTCAATTATTTTCAATACATCAAATTCAATGTTAAAGGGGCCAAAAAAAGACTTCTGAATAATAAAATTAGACTTTTCTACCCATTTTTTCTTGGGTCAGGCTTTATTGGATTAATGGATTTTGACAGATTATTGATTAAAGGATGTGTGGAGTCACCTCTCTGCTGATGTCGTAGTGTTCTGGTTCCACCGGTATCCGTCTCAGCCGAGCTATTTCCTCCCCTGGAGATTCCTGACCTTCACCCCGAACAGCTGCCTCCAAGTCTTTGATGTCGATTTCATGAGCAGTCAGCCGCCTCCGAACCTGCACATGCACATGAGTGAAACCTACCCAGTAAAACTGACCCAGGCCTTCATTCAGGTTCTTGCTTCCTTAGTAAATCTCAATTCTAGAACCAGAAACATGTGTCCAGATGGACATTGAAGGTTCGTACCACTTTGTAGTTGGCTGGAGACTGGCCAAGGTTCAAACTGCGCCTCTTGTCCCTCATGGAACTACTCTGGTTCCTACGGATCCGCTCATTCTGCTCTTCCACACTCATCTTGGACTTGACCTCTGCAGGAAACACAGCGCTCTTCGGACGCTCCTGTCAACACATGTGAGATGCAAATCCTCCATGATGGAAGCAAGCTACAACCTGTTTCAGTCCAGACTATCCAGGCTACTGACGCATGTCTAACTTCTCAGAGAAGAAAACACACTGTTTAGGTGTGTGTGGTGTGTGATGGTAATGTGACTAGCTGGGACATACCTTGGAGATGCGTCGGGAAGCTTCAGCAGAGTTCCTCGGAGACTCTTCATTGGGGGATTTGGTTCTTGGAGGAACAATGCCGACTGGAGTTTGAACAGAAAATGATTGAAAATGATTGAAATAATGAATAATAATAATAATAATAATAATAATAATGGATTAGATTTTTATAGGACTTTTCTGGACACTCAAAGACACTTTACATTGAATCCAATTATTCATTTATACTTGATATAGCTTGGTAAGCTACGTATGTAGCCACAGCTGCCCTGGGGCAGACTGACAGAATCGTGGCTGCCAATGTGCGCCAAACTCTCCATGTACGTAACTCTACCTTCTTATATAGTCACCCATGTAAATCCATTCAAACTTTTCCCGGTGAGAGGTTTCAGCTTCACTTCTCCACAGTTTAACACCTCAATGAAACAAACTGAAGACCAGGTTCAGATTATCACACACCTGATTCAAATGAATGGGCCACTGTGATTGGCTGTTGGATCAATCAGGTGTGTTGGAGCAGGGATGGATGGAAAACATGCAGGAATGCGGCCCTCAAGGACCAGGGTTCCCCACCCCTGCACTAAAGTGTCCTCTTTTACCAACTCAAATCTGGTCATCCTATTCTACATGTTAGGATTGCTGCTTCCTGGTGTCTGCAAACATCTTCTGTACTGTAGGACCTCATGCTGCCCTCTGTACAGGCGGTCAAGCTGTTTGTGACATTGACATTAGGTGGTACCTTTGTTTGTGTTGGACTGAAGCTGCTCCTGAACATCTCTGGAGCTGCTCTGATCTCCCCTCTTCAGCTGCAATACAGATACAGAAAGATCATTTATCATGTCATGAACATGAAACCTGAAATCACTGCCTTTCCACATCTGGTTCGTTGCTCTCTCTTCCCTTTGCACACATTCTACACCAAACTCAATGTTCAGTAACTGTAACTCAGCATCACAGTTCTTAGTTACTGTGTGAAAGTTAAATTACTTTCTAATTATTCTTTTCTTTGTGTTAAAGAAGCACACAGAGCTCAGTAAAGAACCCAGTCATGAATATTGGACCTGACACTGTTATACCTGCAGAGTTCACCAAACTCATTATCGAATGAAGGGCCTCAGACCTAGACTTCTTCCTACTCTCAACTGAATTCTGAGGTGAGGTTCTGATTTCTGCTCCATCCACAGACCTGAACTCGTTCTCTGAAACATCTCCAAACATCACTTAGAGATCTGGATGAAGAGTTTAAAGATGTACTACGTAACTTTTGGACCTTAAAACTCTGCGATTCTGACTCGGACTCATTTGATGGTGCAGTAACATCTATTATGAACATTTCTGGAGCTGTTGCTGCCCAGAAGCGTCCTGAGGCTGACAAACTGCACTATACAACTTTTTCTCCTGGTATGCCACATAATGTTGCAGCCGAGTTTCACTTTACGCACCGCGTCATAAGCTAACTACATTACAAACGCACTGCTTATAACGTGCACTGTGGCTGATTCAGCAAAGAAACGCAAGAAGACATTGTCAGAGATAAGACAAGAGTCCAGATAAGACTGTCTTTTTCAGGCTGGAGAGATCTCAGAGAAGAGACAGGATGAAGATGTGGGATTAGCTGTCAATAGAGGTGGGGTGGGGGGGCTCACTGAGAAAATCTGAATAAGTAGTTTTTCTTTAAGATGGGGCACGAGTCAGCTTATAAGTCACTAGGTGGAGTCTGGATCAGTTTGGATCTGCAGACACTGATAGTTGCCATGGGGACACTGACATTAACAAGTTAGTTCAACGGAATCATCCAGGAAGTGAAAACCATGTGACCACTACATCATGGAGCCATGAAGATGATGGATGGGGGTTTGGGTGGTTATTAACTGTTGAGGACAACATGGAGGGTGGGTTGGGTCATCAGCTGGCACAGGAGAACAAGGGGGGGGGCAGAAAGACCCAGATACCTTCTGTGTGATGTCTTCTTGGTCAGGGTAACCTTCATCCAGGCCCAAGCTGCGCAGCCAGGCGGTGCTCTCTAAAGGCAGAGGGGGGATGGAGGGAGGGAAGGTGGGAGAGGGCTCCAAGGGGTAGTAGGACTTGGGGAGGGGGGGCCTTGGCGGAACGCTTTCCTAGAGCCCCGCAAGGGATGCAGGGGGTGAGAAAGAAGGAATAAGAGAGAGGAGGGAAGAGAGTTCTGAACATCAGAAGGAGAACCGAGTAGTGACTGTTTCTGAGTGAGGAGGTCAGTGTAACAACAGACCCCGACAGGTACCATCCACCAGAACTTCTCACAACATTTCATCAGGTGCTAATCCAGGGGTGTCAAACATAGGGCCAAGGTCGCCAGAACCTGCCCACCAGAGGGTCCAATCTCACCCACATGAGGAATTTGGTAAATGTGAAAATAACACAAGAGAAAATAACTGTAATATTCTAATAAAAGTCATTTGAAATGTGTCCACATGATGTTTAATTTTTTTATGGTTAGATTTAAAACATTTCCATTTTGTGTGGTTTTTACTTAATAGATGTGATTACAGTTTGTATTATGAGGTGAGTCAGTTCAGGTGATCAGGATTGCTACACACATGTGTAAATGTAAAAGTATTTACATTAAAAAGTACTTCTAGAAATGTTACTCTGGTCATAATGTGAAATATTGTACTTTTCAGTTCCACATGCCTATGATTGATTGTTTGGTGATTCTGTAGATTAATTGTGCGTCTGGAGGTTGTAATGCATGTGGAAAGAGTAAATATGTAAATGTGTAATCAATAAAATATGTGAAGAAATAAAATAAATATAAATTAATTTATAATGAAAATATACAATATTTTTCATTTTAAGTTTAAAAAAGTTGTCAAAATAATTATAAAATGATAAATAATTATACAAATTTTAATATATGTTTTATACTTAAAAATGTGATTCAATTATAATATAATATAATAAAGCAAAACCAATTAAATAAAACCTTTCAATAATTTATATTTCACAACATTCATAACGTATATATGTATATATATATATATGTGTATATATGTGTATATATATATACAGATATACAGATCAAGTCAAACTTGTTTTGGATCTCAGTACTTAATATCACCTATGAGGGTTTAAAAATGACTCTGCATGAAGACTTTCCCTGAATGCTGAGTCAGACTGGATCTGGATCATGGGTTCGGTGTTCTGACTTTCGGTACCATTGGGGGATGGAAGTGGATTTGCGCTGGACTCAGTGTGGCAGAAGGAAACCAGTTGGTCACCACACAGGGTTTCAGGAGTTTTGAAAGACGGGGCAGAGGGTCTGGGCGGATCTGGGCTGCAAGGCAGAGGTGAAACATTGGGCCAGTCCAGAAGAAGGAGGAGGATCTGGGATTCAGGAACAGGGCAACATCTGTCTGAGGAGACTTTTCTCTGGAAGCGGGCCGAGCCTGGACAGAACTCTCTTCTGACTTCACGTGATGGTGACCAACCAGCATCCAGGATGTCATAACCAGTTTGGACTGGGTCTGAGGGCTGACTGATGTATTCACTACCCTGGTACGGGATATGAAGTAAACTGATCTGTCCTCTTCTAGTTCTGTTAGAATCTAGATTCTGATGGAGGTCTGAACTGGTTCTGCCTGGATCATCCTCTACAGGATCCAGTCTGGCTACAGACTCCCTGAGGATATCTATAGAACAGCTGTGTTCGCAGAAATAGCTCGGTTCAGGGTCCCAACAGGTTCTGGATCTACAGTCAGGGTTCTGGTTTGGGTCAGACCTGGAATTAGGTGGGAGGTTTGATTGGAGGAGGGGCTGAGAACTCCACCTTCTAAACACTACAGGGGTTTCTGAGCCTGGTTCTGGGCTGTGTCCGGTTCTTACCTCCGGGCCCAGCTGCTTTGAAGGGGAGAAGGGGCTGAGCGGACTGGTGAGGCTGATGGAGCTGAGGGGACTGGCGGGACTACTGGTGCTAAAGGAGCCCGAAGCAGCGCTGACCACTGTTGGAGAAGAGAGGAGCAGGTCAGATACAGCCTTAACAGAGCCAGAACACTGTCAGGACTTGGTCTGGTACCTCTATGCTTGGCTGTATCTGTGCCTCTGGATGAGTTGTTCTTGTGAAGACCCTCTAACACATCCTGGACTCTCCAGAACTCTTTCTGGATGTGTCGACGAACTAGTTCACTCTGAAAAACAGAAGAAAAAGAAAAAGGAGGAAGAGAGGTGAGAACTTCCTGTTCAGACTAAACTCCTCATTCAGTAAAAGTTTGATCATCTTCAAATGAGAAGCATGTGTCTGCAGACCCAGAGACCACGGACCAGAGTTCTGGACTCCAGACTGGGCCCTCTACTTTATTGCAAACCAATTAGGATGACGATCGTATCAGGTATGGAATGTTAATCACATTATTTGCTTAATCCCATCAAACCATTTTATGGACTTGAAATGGTGAACAAAATTAATTTTCAATAATTCATTCAATATTAAACTGGTGTTTATTTCATGCCAATCTATTTCTATTTATTCATTTTTTTCTTTAGTTTTTAAAGGATTTATTTGGCTTTTAAATTATCGTAAATAATCTCAGGTGATAATGGGTTAAAGGTCACATCGAAGGAGGGAAAAGTCTGGAAATTATCTATTTTGGTTTCAGTTTTTGAAATGTCAGAAACCTGGACAGGCGTATGAAAACTTTAACTATAACAGCAGGTTCATTTAAACAAGAAATCTGGTCAGCAATGAACATGTGGACATATTTACATCTTCATCATCATCATTTTGTCTGTCCATGTCTGGTTTACAGAAAAACTGACTTAAAAGGGAACTGTCCTCTAATGGTGGACAGAGGAATCTTGTTACCTGTCCTCCAGCATTCAGTTGCTCCCACAGGTCTCCATGGATGGCATTGGCCTCGTCCTCAAGAGCTTCAAACTCCATCCGAATGGTGGTTAAAGCCTGACAGAGTAACAAATCCAGCACTCTCACTCAGAGATTCATCTTAAAGGTCTGTAAAGGTGCAGACAGACTAGATGAGAAGCTGGTCTTACACTGGAGGCCTGAGACAGCTCCCCTCTGATGTTAATGAGCTGGTTCTGCTGGGTCTCCTTCTTAAACTGCAACTTCTCTATGATTAAAGGCTGGTTGTGGTAGAGCTCCATCTCCTGATGAGTCGCCACCAGCTCCTCCTCTAGGCTGTCCTGGGAAGAGTCAGACCAAGAAGGTAGTGAAAATGTATTCTCAAAAGGGGGAAAGGTCCAAAGATTCTGATTAACTGTTGTTGATTCTGACATGTTTTCATGTTTGGATCGCTCAGATTTCCTAACCTCATAAACTAATATATCATTCACAATAAAAAATCTGTCAGAGGAGGAAAGTGATATATTAACTGCTAAACCCTTAAAATGCAGATCCAATTTATGCTATGTTTATTTTTTGGTTGTTTTTTTTATAAATCAAAATACATGTAGAAGCTCAGCCCTCTTAAACATCCAGACGATGTTTTCAGGACAGTCTCAGTTGTCAGATTATGAGGCTAGAATAATGTAAAATTTATGTATCAATAGATATAGCACCATAAAGTCCAACCAGAACAAGAAAACAGAAATTATTGCTAACAGTACATTGTAGAAATAAGACATATCAACTGTAACCAAGCTTTTTCTCATCTGCATGTAATTCTCTCAAGTCTTGGCTTTCAGGAGAGAAAATATTGGCTTTGAAACACACGCACAAAACAAACTATTTACATATTTCCACTTTCTCCTCCAGCTGTTTTTTGCGATTTACATGTTGGGACACAGCAGACCCAAGTATTCATTTGTGGATTAAAACTAACACTTTTACTGTGAAAGGGAACAAAAATCTTCTCCACAGTGCCACTCCCACCAACTTCCTCCAACTTTAGGACGGAGAGGAAGAGGATCCATAGGATTTTCCAGCCAGACCTTTGATGGAGCGTATTTGGTAGATTTGAGAGCATTAATTGTTATTTTCAACCTCAAATTTAGTATTTCACTCTCTCAAAACACTCTGCTAACACTCACAATGTCTCTGCTTACATGCAAATATGTTTTGCTTTCTCTTAAAACAACTTTTATGCTCTGCGCCACCCCCATTCTTAGCGGTCATCAATGATCACGTGACTTGCAGGTCAGTGATGTTCATGGGTGGCAAAAGTTAGAATGTTAACAGGGTAACATCGCTGCAGTTATCGGTCAGAACTCGGCTGATATGAGGACATGACGTACCTTGTCCATTCTCAGTCGGTGAACCGCAGCCTCATGGTCTTTCAAAGTTCGGCTCTGCTCACACAGTCGCCCCAAAAGTTTCTGTATTAAACAACAACATAAGATCAGCCCATACGTTTTTGAAAACAGTACAAGTGTGACTACATTAATGCAGGGTGAGACCAGAGGGATCTGAAGACCTGAAGACATCCTGAGTCAGCCTTCACCTGCTCTGGTGTTTCCAAGTTTCAGTGTGACGCAGCCACACATTTAACACCACCTGTGTCACTATGGCAATCAAGAGACATAAAGGGAACTAACAGATGGTCCCTCTCCTACCCCTGCTGCTCAGTTGCAGCTGGTACATAGTACTGCTACCACCGTGCCTCATTACAGCGATGCGCCTAGTCCAGTGAGACATCTAGAGATGCTATTGACCATGGAGAAGTGAGGGAAGGAGTTGGACTCGAATGTTGGACATGAACTTGGAAAGACAAAGTAAACTGAAGTAGGAACAACAAAAAGAAGGACAGACGGTCCCACTGAAACCAAAGACTATGGACACTAATACGACGGCAAAACCGGACAGAGGAAGAACTGATGACAGAACACGGAGTAGGTGTGGTGATCAGAAACCAAGAATCAGGTGAAACAGGAAGTAAACACAACAGAATCCACCAGGGGATAAAGTATGATGAACAAAACAACAATAACACGGAATCAAACTAAACAGAAAACATTTGAGAGAGAAATCTAACAGGAGCTAAACCAAAGAGAAGGAAGACCCCTGGACCATGATACAGGTCTGGTGGCATAAGGATGTAGGGGAGCACATATTTGGATAATTCGGGTTTCCCTCAGTCCTGGTTCCAGGTGTTCTAGTGCAGCTGAAGTTGGTACCATGTTAGGCTCAGCAAAGTTCTTCTATACTGAGCCAGAAATGTGCACAGGCTGGAGGGAGGGTGTGGTCAGATGACTTCACACCTCTGGCCTTACACTGCTGTGGAGGACAACATTCTCTCGGGTCTCTTACACTGGTTTCAATCTCATTCAGCTTCAGGGTGGGATGTAGCTCTCTGCTGTAGACATCGTGGAAGGGAGGAACCTGTTGAAGAAAGAGACACATCAATATGAGATTGATCAGACCAATGAAAGGGCAGCGATACCACGGTATGTTGAGATTTGATCCAAAGGTCCGACAATGCAGGACTAACATAGTCCATGCTTTATGTGTGTGCGATACAAGAATTATTAACACCACAGATCATGTCTGAAATCAGACGTCCCATGATGCACTGGGCTCCTCTATGCTCTCTTTACTCTCCATGTAGAAATATGTGAATTCGTTGTCATTAATCTGTGGCTCTCTTCTTCTTTCTCAGCAGGTATCCCTAGCTTAGAGTTATGGTGCTTGTTGACTCCTCTTTCCTGTCCTCTTCACCCTCAACCGGTCCAGGCAGGGGACCATCCTTTCTGGTTCCAATGGAGATTCCTGATTCTGGTTCTCCTTGAGGTTTTCCTTACTGGTTCTAATAGAGGTTTTCTCACGTTATGACCACTTATGACCCACAAAATACTCCAGGTCGAGTGCTGAGTGATCTCAGCTCATCACTTCAACACTAACATCGCTGTCGGAGAAAGCAAATCAGGTTCATTCACTGGTGAGCATCATCAAGAGGGAGACGGATGGTGAAAAGGCAACAAAGAAGGGAATGAACGTCATAGATACACTGTTGGACAAACACAGCGTGACTGAAGGTGTCCTCCTACCTGCTGGTCAAGGTAGTCCAGGTTTCGCTGGAGCTGAAGGTCCAACATATCCTCCTGAACCAGCAGCAGGGACAGACATGGAAATCACACAAATACAAATTGAACACACAGAAGTGCACAGCTTCACTGAAACACACTCATAACACATCACACAGCCAGCATCTGTGTTCTTCCTCAGTCTTCCCGTCTTTAATCCAGGTCACATGATCACAGGTCATATGATCACAGTCTGGAGAGGAAGTCTCAGTCTGCAGAAAGCAGGGTGACTGATGCTGCAGCTAACATATAATCCTGAAGATGACTGTCTGGATCTTATCTGTTGGTCCTGTCATCTTCTTACATTCATTCTTCAGTCCCACGTGCACACACAGAAGCGCTCGTGATGGTTAGTACAGCAGTGAAAAATGAACAGAGAAATGTAGGAGACTGATGTTGGTGTGGTCCACGGATCGGACATGTGTGACAGAACATACCGTTTTCATGTGGATGGAGGGGGACACAGGATAGCTGTGGTGGTAGAGCCCCTGACTGAAGGACCTCCTGTCACCAGGGTAGACATACTGAGGAGAAAAGGAAGGTTAGTAGTAAAGGAGGAAGGGACAGATGGAGGCAGCAATGAACGAAAGTTTGGATATGAAGAGTATAACATTTGAATAAACCAGAACAACTTTTTTTCATTTTCCGCTCCAGACTTTACGGACAAAAATTTCAACAACAGTACAAGAAATTCCCAAAATTTTTTGGTCTTGTCTAACCTTTGGAGAGCTGATCGACCTTCTCAGGCTGTAAGTGAAGGGGTCTGCGTAGATGACATCCTCCCTCATCCTGCCGGAGAACCGCTCGAAATATCCGGACGGCGATCGAGCTGGAGAGGCAAAGCTGGGTGGAACTGGGGAGTACGGTCCCCCCGATGACAAGGATGGAGACCTGGGCACCGACCTAGAGCGTGGCTGGATGGACAAGCGCCTCATCGATGCTTCCATCCCACCATATTGTGGTGGCCCCCAGGGGTCCCTGAGCAACTGTGGCCCATCCCTCAGCGAGCGGCGCTCCACAGTCCAGTGTCGATCGTAAGCCCCCACTGGAGAACTGGAGCAGATGCTTTCTGGCCGCACTCCTGGAGGGTACAAAGGAAACTCCTCCACATACTGGGAGCCACCAGAGTGCCTGTAGTAGTCCGCTGGGGCCCCTCTGCTGACAGGGTAGTAATGACCTGGGCTGAGAGGATAGGAAATCAGGAACAAGTTCACTTCCTGCTTTCTGTCAGACCACTTCCTGCTATCTGTCAGATCACTTCCTGCTTTGTCAGATCACTTCCTGTTTTCTGTCAGATCACTTCCTGCTATCTGTTAGACCACTTCCTGCTATCTGTCAGATCACTTCCTGTTATCTGTCAGATCACTTCGGGTGTGTCTCATTTAAGGATCTGCGCACTACGAAGTGCGTAGCCTACGAAGGCTACGAGTGTGCTCCGTAGGCTGCGCACTTCGAAGCAGTGTATA
>JAOXYM010000003.1:3119832-3130888 GCA_028567055.1 Leptatherina wallacei
GGATGGATGGATGGATGGATGGATGGATGGATGGATGGATGGATGGATGGATGGATGGATGGATGGATGGATGAGTTAAACGATGTCTGTAGAAACTCGGTGGTAACGCTCGACTTGTCTGAGTGACATAACTTGAGCGAGGGGTTTGTAGCTAGGGCCTGGTTACCTTGGCTCTTTGTGATGGTGGTTACTGTGATCCCACCCAGTTTCCTCCTCTTCAGCTCGTCCCTGATCTCTGATACTTGGGCATTGTAGGGTGAAAGCACCACGATACTTTGCTCCTCCACCTTTGCTTTCTTCACCAACATTTCAGCAATTTCTGCCTGCAAAGGAAACATGTCGGCAATGAGAACATGGACATGAGCAGCACTGTTCTCGCTACAGACCTGGTCTGGATAAATCTCAGCCATCAACAACCAGCCGTTGTGTTTTCATGACATACCAATAAGAAATGAAATGAAATACGTCCAGTGTTTCAAGTGGAAATGTTTTCATCTCAAACTGAGCATCCCTAATGTTTTCCTGCTAGGATTTAGAGTCGTACCACTTTGTCTCTCTCACTCTGGTTGGCTTTAGAGTTGTTGTTGCCCTTGTCAGTCTTGACCACAAGACGGACAGTCTCTCCCTCTATATGTCCGAAGACCACTGGCATCGTCCTGTCTCCAACCCGTAGGACACTGCTTGGCTGCATCACACCAGTCTTCAGCTTTCCGTCATAAAATTCTTCTGACGGGAACTTGCAGATGTCCTCATGCTGTGGAAGTACAGTACAGTTATATGGATATCACACGTCACATGCTGTACTTGTAATTTCCTGTTGTTACCATTCTGTACTGAGTGTCCAGCATCACGGCCCGGTTTTCATGGAGTTTATCGTAGTAACGCTCAAAAAGAGACTTGTTCATCCCCAGTTTCTTCACGTTCTCATTCTTCACAATGGGTCGCAACTGTTTGTGGTCACCGATCAGAACAATCTGGAAACCAGAACATATTCACAACGTAAACATGAATCCAAACAGGACAGGTAATGATGGGCCTTTAGAAGAAATGTAAGGATTTATGTTTAGTTCCCACATATCTATCAAGTGATGTCATCAGCTGTGTTACAGGTAACACGGATGATTAGGGGGAGCAGTGTGGGATTCATCCAGCTCATCATGGTTTCTAGCTTCAGCTGGTGAAGTCAAAGCAGCAATATGTAACTTTTGATCTTAAAACCCTACCTATGTATCTTACACTGTGATGGACAGTCAGATCATTAAAGGTAAACGCAAGCGGTTTTTCCAACTACTGACCTTCTGGGAAGAACATCCTGCTCTCCTGGGGCAGCCCCGTACTTCCAACTAAGAAATCCTGGGATAACATTACAGGACTGCATTCCCAATGAATATATAACTTGCATGCTCAATCCTACTTTGCCAACAAGCCTCTATGTTTCTTCCTTGTTGTGATGATACACCGACATTCATTAGCTACATTCCTGGAGCCGATGTTTACCTGCAGCATCCTGGGAAACCCCACTTCACGAGTTTTTTTCCATCCCAGAGAATCACAATAAAACACCATTTTACTTTTCAACACATCATGCTAGCAACTGGGCATCAACACGCTGGTCGTTCTGAACGTCGCTGTGGCTGATTCATCAAAGAAACCCAAGAATACATTATCAGAGGAAGAAAGACAAAGGGAACGAGCACGAGACAATATTCAACCATTCTGGTTGTTTCCCCAGAAAGGAGTTTTTTTTTGTGAGAAAGTCCCAATTTCAGTTTTTCTTTAAAGTCAGGGAATGAGCCACACCATCAATACTCAGACTCAAACGTTGCATGAGCTAAACTGGTTGCTATTCTTGCCCAGAATGTCAAGCTGGTTGCGGTTCCTGAAATCGTTCGGTCCTCGGATTCCAACTTGGAGGGATTGTCAGCTCGGCTCGGTGGAAACTGACCCCCGGATTCGTCTGTTTGACGTCGCCATTGAGAGACTCAAGGCAGACGAAAGCAAGTTCAGCCTGACCCAAAACAACTGCTGTTGTCTTAATCTGGCTCCCGATGCTGACCTTGGGCTGGAAGGAACTCTGAAGATCGCCTTCCCCCAGCCACTTTGTTCTACACCAAGGAGGAAGAGTCTGAAGACTCATGGGAAGACAGGTCCATTACCTCGGTTGAAATTTGCCCAAAGATGCCGAAGTCTCTTTTCAATGTTGCATGGTGGAGGCAAAGCTTTTGATTTACTGGTTAATCCAACTTTTCATCTATGATCAGAAAATTTTAGGTAGTGACCAAAAGAATGAGATTGCAGATAAAAGTGGCTGAAATGAGCTTCCTTTGAATCAAAGGCTGTCAGATGAGGGTGTTCACGCATCTGAAGGGGGATCTGGACATTTTTGACCTTTGAATTGTTTTAAAGTGAGTTAATGGGTAGGGCACCAAACATGCACCTTCAGTTATGGTAGAATACAACCATCACAACCAAATCAAGGCTTGTCCAATTATTTTGATGCTTTGAAGTTAAAAAAAAAAGAAGCCTCAAACCATTAAAACATAAAATTACCCAAGCACCTATCTTGTGAACGAGCTTAATGTTTTTACCTTTGAACTATTTGAATAGCTCAACGTATGTAGGAGTGGTTATGCTTTTTAGTTTTTCCAAAGTTCCGTAAAATTTACAAATGATGTAAAACCCAAATAACAAACACACAAAAACACTGAGAAACATATTAATGTGTTGAAGGAAGCTGAGTAAAGCACCTGTTCAGGTTTGTTGCAGACTAATGGGATCAGGGCCTGTGGTTCAGTGGCCATTGCACATTCATCAATGAGGATCTGGCGTGCGCTGACAGAGAGGGTGATGCTGGGGGTGGACGACTGTGTGCATGTGCACATAATGATATTGTGCCGTTCAAGCTCAAAAGCTCGAGCTTCTCTGAGGAGCAATTTGTATCTACGAGGAAAAAGAAAAGATTACTTGTTCAGTTAGTTACTATTAATTCTGTTACATTACATTATTATGACCAGGGACTTATGCAAGGCATGTTTTTATTCATAGAGCACATTTCATGTACAGGACAGTTCAAGGTGCTTTACATTGTAGAAAAGTTCATTAAAACAAAACAAACTGTTAAAAGAATTAAATAAAAACAGAAGAAGAAAAATCTAAAATCAAGATTAAGAAAGGACGACAGATTAAAAACATGATAGAGTTTAAAATTCAAGATTAAATGAAACAGTCCAGATTTGGACTTTCAAATAAAAACTATGTAAATGCAGCAGAGAACAGGAGGGTCTTTAACCTGGATTTAAATAAACTGAGTGTTTCTGCAGATCTGAGACTTTCTGGGAGTTTGTTCCAGACATGTGGAGCATGAAGCTGAATGCAGCTTCTCCATGTCTGGTTCTGACTCTGGGAACCGATAAGATCATTGTTTCTCAATCCTGGTCCTCACGGACCCCTGCCCTGCATGTTTTTGAGGTTTCCAAAGGATCCTGAGGACCAGGATTGAGAAACACGAATTTAAAGTACAGAAAGTAACTGTTAACTTACTCTTTCACATCGTCATCTGTCAACTTTTCTCCACTTTGAATTCTTTCATCAAACTTCTTTATTTTTCCAGCACAAGGGTTTGGCTCTTCTCGCATGCGGTGGTGCAGAGTGATGCTCCTGGAATCATATAAAATATGCAAACATTGGGAAATAATTCTGAAGGGAGTAATAAACATTTCCTTCGGACACCAACTACAGTCTGTTCATTTTATGTTAATGTCCCCCCCCCCACACACACACACACACACACACTCCAAAGCCATACTGGCCCTTTAAGACTGCCAGCAGGAAGCAGGTAGTAAACAGGCAGAGCTCACAGCAGTCAGGAGGGAGACCGTTATCTTTGTTCACAATCTACTGAAATCCTCCTTTGGTAGCCTCATTCATGGCAAATAAGGTAGTTATGTTAACATTAGTTGTTGCGACTGATTGACTTTTAGTTGTCAAATGTCAAAATCTGTTATTTCAGGCCACAACTTGTCCGTTCATCTGACTAACATTCTTTGAGTTAGCTAACACCTACTCGTTAACACTTGTTTATCCTTCATTGTGCTGTGATAGTGAGGCTATCTGACCATTAAAATCCCGTATCTGGGAGTAATAGGATTATTGTAATAATCAGATCTGACATGTTCATATGAACTCCCGAAATGCGATATTATAAAAAAATACAGCATTTCGGTATATAAGTACTAAGCAGTCTTTGTTGAACATGGCGGCACCCACGGTCTTAGCGTTAGCTGCTAACGTGGAAGCTAATAATCTGCAACAGACAACTGTTTTAGTTTGTTTCTACTCCGACTTCCTGCAGCTGCATGACATCTAATGGGACGGCGTCATCTCCTTCTTGTTAACAGATGACGTTGAAAAACGGAGGCAACACAGTTTTTTGCACATGCAGATGTAAAAATAACAACGTAAACCAGATACACCAGTTTAAATGCATAAAGAGATCGGAGCATTGGGGAGAAATCTAGGTGTTAATCTCATTTCTCATGATCAAGTTAATTAAACTTGTTTGTTAAACTTGTTTAATCTGATAAATCCAGAAATCATAATTATGATGCAATTAAGTAAGTAAGTTGGTGTAAACGGACTCGTTGAAGCTCATTGGTACTTAACCTGTTTTTACATCAATGCAAGAACTTACCTGCAATTCGTATACTTCTATCTGCATTTGAAGCAAGTCTTTGTTACTATGCATGTACAAATCTGTAGTCCAGTTTTACACAGTTCATAATATAAAGGGGTTTTATTTGCTGGATAGCAGCTTCTGAAGGTTTTGCAAGGCCCATTATGAGGAACTTCAACATGTTTCTTTAGAAAAATGATCCCTTCATGCTTTAAAATAGTTTAGTTGTAACCAGGCTGCTGCTGATTTAGTGTTTTGTAATGTGTAGAGAGAAGCTTATTGGCTACTCCTTCAAGGCAGACTAGCGTAGTCTTTAATAACAGCTGTCCCTGCAGAATACCTGAGCTCTGGCTTCGAACGATCTTGGCGAAGGCTTCTTGGGGAAAACAGCAGAGTCCAGTTTGGATAAGGATAATCCAGCATCTCCACTTGCTGGCTGTAGACCCTGAGGATCCGTAGGTTGTCCTTTAACCGCATCAAGTACTCTGTATCACAACAGTCAAAGAATCCATATAACTCAATGTCGATACAAAAAATGTAAAAGAAGCAGGTGAAACATCGACACACAGAAAAACTTGCCTGCTACAACATCAACAGACTTGTTGGAAGGACCACAGTACAGGATAACTTCTTTTTTGTCCTTATCTTTGTCCTTTGGGTCATCAAATTTCCTTGGGTTTTTGAGGTTCATCTCAGCAAACCAGTGCACGATGTACACCCCGACAACTGTCTTCCCAGTTCCTGTCAGGCAGATAAAACAGGACGATTTTATACCTTACAGCTAAATGAGGAGCACTGAAGTAAAAGAGATGCTTTGGCTCGTACCAGGTGGTCCCTGAATCAGTGTGAAGGTATTATTTAGAGCCGTTGCCACGGCAAGATTCTGACTGTCGTTGAGCTCTGGCAGGCTGTCCGGTAGCTTTTTGTTTTTGATTTGATGTTTTACGACAGTCCACTGTTGAACTACAAAAACACAAAACACAACTCTGCTATAAAAAAATGTTTTTTGCAAAGATCAGATCAAGTGGAAACATAACATAGCACTGTGTCTGTGGATGATCAAACTCAAATAGATCAGAATAATTAGAAATATTGGTGACAGCTGAATATTGTACAAACCTTTTTTGGGGATTTGTTGTCCAAGCATAATTTTCTGAACGAGGTCACATGCTATTTTCAGGTTGTTAACAGCATTTTCTTTCCGGCTGTGGCAAAAACAAAAGAAATTAACTTATTTTAAATCGAGAGAAGAAAACAAAAAGGATGTTAATGTGGATAGAAGTTATCTCAGAGCAGCTCACTGAAACTGAGTGAATATTAAAAGCTTTGTATTCCCCAACGGGTTCAGGTTGGTACGGGACAGGTCAGTAAGCAATGGGTCGGTAGAAGAGGTGGGAATATTCAGACAGATCATGATTCCATTTAATCACAATTCAGATGTATCGACATCACAGGTCATTCATTCACACTTCCCAATCAAACTGGACTTTCTGAGCAAACAAAGCTGCCCATAGAGGCATAGAAGAGCTTCTACACACTAGCTTTTACTGCAGAGGGTACAGGTCGGACTGTAGTTGGAAAAATATCTTTTTTCAGATTTCTACATTGATTCAGAATTTTCCACGTTCTCAATGAGATGTATCTAAAAAACAACTCTTTCCCCAACTCCTAGTTTGTTAATTTTTTGGTGTTTTCACAGGCAAAAACTGGGAAGGCTGCTAGAATATCTAATCTGATCTATCCTACGCTTGGGACACTGATTGGTTGAAACTAAGCGGGAACAGGCAGCTCCATGTTATAATATAATTTTGTTGTCAAGAAACCATTCCCTTAGTTTCTGGATCACGTTCTATTTCGTTATCATTCAAGGAAGGTGTTATGCTGCTGTGACTCCATGTTATTACTATCTAGCGCCTACCCCGACTCTGGGCTACCCCGTCCTGTCCTGTCCCAAGCTGGACCCTTTGGTGGAAACAGAGCTAAACTTACATGTCAGGCAGGGGCTTTGGGATTATTTCAACTGTGAAACGAGAGTCTTTCTTAAAGATACAATCAGGAATATTTTCCATCGGCAGATGATTGATGTAGAACTCCACTGTGCTTCCAACTTCTTTCTTCTTGTCCTCTTTCCTTGTGACGCCATGGGCCACCCATGTGTACTCTTTTGGGTCGACCCCTGCAGAGTTTTCCAAGGCTGATGTCAACTTCAGACCTCTTTTTCGGATGCACAGATAGCACTTTGCAAGGTTGCATTCGATGGCCCATTTCTTGATCCAGTCCTCAGATAGGAAGAAGCTTCCTGTTAGCATACCTGGCTGCTTTTGACTGAATTTCACCAAAAGGTTCTCAATGATGATGCTGTCGCTTTCGTCCACTGCAGTGGAGGCAGATTCCATCTCGCACATCGGCTTCCAGATCCGTTCATAATGCTTAGAGTCAGGATAGTTATTCCTTGATGGATCAAATGAAAATCTGGAGAAGCATGTGATGGGGCTGTGGATGTGATCTACGCAAATCTCATACTTTGGCCTGATGTGCACCAACTGAACACAGGGCATGCTGGAACTTCTCTTCTCCTCTGAGGTCATTTGGACCTTAAGAGTATCGCCTGGCTGCAGCTGGAGGAGAATATCGATCCAGTGCTCACTTTGTTCGTCCACACCTTGTTGAAGCTCAGAGGAACATGTGTTAGTCTGGGGAGGAGGAGGTGCAGGGCGTGGGGGCAAAACAATCTGTTTCTTAGCATTAGCATCCATCAAGAAAGACTTTGCATCATCAAAGTTTCCCTTTTCTATTGCTTCACTTACACTCGTCCATACTTTGATTGGAACCTCAAAGCAAGAACCACAGGATGGCATCATATTGAGCTCCTGGATCGGCATGGAGTCAGCTGCATAGATCCGTCTCTTCCATTTGAGAGTGATGCTTTGACTGTCTTCATCAGAAATTGGTGGGTCCTCTAGTTGTAAATCTTTGTACATGACCAACAGGGTCACAGGAAATATGTTCCTGTTGAAAGGAAATGAAATGGCCAAACTGCCCGCTTCCTGATCCACACGAACAACAAATGCTAACTTTGGGGCACTCTGTGTTTTCATGCTCACTGCGTACGAGATTTGCTCCGTCTTTTGCTCATAATCATTGGCTTCCCTGATTTTATGATCAGAATCACTACACAGATCTGTGATCTTTGTTCGGGTGTATTGGACGGGTTTGTCACATATGACTGAGTGCAAGAGTCTCTGCAAGATGATGTCCATGTAGCGCCTTATGGGTGACGAGGCTTGAGTGTAAGCTGATAAACTTAGACTATAATGGCCAATCTGCGCGTCAGGCGAGGAGTTTGAGCGCACGACGTAAGCTTTACTGTAGCATCGTTTGAACTGATTGATGACCGGGTTGAGCAGAGGATGAATGTCATCTGCAGCCACCAGGTCCACCATTTTGTCTGTATCATTAGCTCTGACAGCTGACAGGATGTCTTCCCACACTTCAGTGAGTATGCGGAAACTTTCACATCCTTGGGGTTGTTCGTCAAGCTTAACTTTGGGCCGCAAATGAAAAGACAACGGGATGAACTTTGCCCATTCATCCTTGAAATTTTCTATCTTGTCAGGATCTGGTTCCTTCTGACAGCGGAGTGGGATGTAGGACCTGGTTTTCTGGGAATTGAGCAGAAACTCTGCAGCGTGTGCGTTAAACAACACATTTATTTCTTCAATCATCAGATGGGCTTTGCGCTTCCCAGGCAATCTCTCATCACTCTGAGAAAAAGCCCAGTCTGAAAGTCTACTCTTCCTTCTGGCTTTTGTAAAGCAGTAGACAACAGCAATGCAGTCCTCCAGCGTATCAAACCTGCACCTTTCTTTGTATCTTTGGGAGATGATGACCTCGGCATCTCCATACGATAGTTGCCTGTTAGATTCGATCAGGGACAGCTGAAATCTAGGCTCGCCATCAATCTTATGTGTTTCCTTTTGCACTTTGAACATAAGTGAGACCACCCTACGAGGCTGACCTGACAGAAGACTGAGGCATCCAGTGCTTAAGTTCTCAGGGAACATGTGAATGGGACTTTGTCCTTTGCTATACTTTGTACAACCTTGTTCTTCTGCATTTGCATCTAATTGACTGTCTGCTCTCACAAAACTGGCCACATCTGAAATATGGATTCCCAACTCATAATGGTCTCCAGTATCCCTGACACTGATGGCATCATCCAGATCTCTTGCTTCTGCTGGATCAACAGTGAAAGTGAAAGCCTTTGTCTTTGTTTCGTTCCGTCTGTATGACCCATCTGGATCTTCCATGGACAGACCATCGGTGGCTTCAGCTGGGGTGGCTGCAATTCCAAACTCCTCTTTCTGCAGCCAAAACCTGTCATTCCCAGGTCCATTTTTTGAGCAAATATCTATGACTCTTCCCAGAGGATAGAAACATTGATCCTTCCAGCCAATCACTTGGACTACAAAGACACTGTTTCTGATTTCTTTCAGAGGCTTAATATCTTTGATGGACCAGTACCCTTCAATTTCCTCCCAAATGGGAATGAAGTTGCGTTTGTTTTTCTTGATCAGTATGCAAATTTTAGGTGCACTTTTTTTGAAGGGTACCATCATTCTTTTGAAAAGCGGCCTTGAGTGATCTTTTCCTCTCTTGCTGTGATCCTCATCCTCAAGAAAGCAAACCAGTTCACGTGCAGATTCATCTTTCTTGATGACGCTAACCACCCTTGTTGCCTGTTCCGTCTGCCCTGTTTGAACGACCACTTCGTCTCCTGTGAAAGCCTTTCCTAGATTTGCTATCCCATGGATGCTGAGACGTCTGATAGGGCCATGAGATAGTGCAACATGACCTCTATTATAGAACTCCCTGACTAACTTCCCTCGCTTGAACATCTCTGGATGTTTCTCACATAACTCCAAGAGATCTTTCTGAACATGAGTCACTTTGCACGATTTCCTTGACTTCTGGTTTGAGTCTTCATATTCCAAACTGTCTTCATCTGAGCTGTACTCTGTTTTCAGCTGTTCATATTCATCTTTCAGCTCCTGAAGAATTGTGTCGCTGAGACTGTTGCTCTCATCCACACATTCAACTTTTTGAAACCTAGAAGTTTCCATGACATCTTTTTCAAAGAAATCTTTGGAGTAATGCGGTGGTGCAATGCTCTTGTTGCTGATGCAGTGGTCTATGAAGCTCTTCCAGATTCGTGAGCATTTCCCAAAGCAACAGAGGGCAGCGGCATCTCCAACAGCAACCACCTGAGACTGAGCCCTGGTCATGGCTGTGTTTAACACCCGGGCATCATTGAACAGTGGCAGACCAGGAATGTAAGACGCTTCAATGCTGCTGCGTGTCTGCACAGCTGTTAGAATGACTGCCCTGAACTGTTTTCCTGTTGACACAGAACAAAGTTTTCATCATGTAAAATGATAGGGACACTTGTACAGTATAACTCTGGACTTTCTTCATGTTTGACATGATGCATAATTGTTGGATTTAAATTACCCTGGACATTTGCAAGTGTTTCAACATTGACTTCAGAGAGGCGTTGACTCGAGAGTGAGTTCCTAATCTGCCGAATCTGTAAACAACGATAAACAGAGTTACATAAATGGTTACAGCTCTGACACATTCATGCTGAAAACGTTAGGCAGGATTCACACAAATGCAACGCAACACTTTAAGGTGGACGTCTCAGAGCGACAACCACAAGATCAGTCACATGAATACACATTATACACTGCCCATCCCACAAAAGGCTCCCACCTGGATTTACTTAAGTAAACAGGTAAGCGTCTCCCATTGGATAGTTCCTGCATAGATGATGATGTTTCAGATGCAACAAGTTATTTAACTCTAACTGGTGTATAGAGCCGATTCTCATTTCTTAAACAACCAGTTGGGACAAATCCTGTGGTTGTAGAAAAGATGTTGATCCGTTCCAGAAGGGGTGAATTATATGCATCAAGCAAAGAAAAGATCTATGGAGATGCTTAAACTATTAAAACTGGGTTGAAAAATGTACAAGGCATTATTAAATACTGGAAGGATAGCGGGGAACCATCATCTCCCAGGAAGAAATGTTGACAGAAAAACATCTTGAATGATGGTGAACACTTAAAACATTTGGTAAAATCAGATGGAAGAAAAACCACAAGTAAAACTCACGGCTATGTTAAACCTTTAAAACTCCAAACCAGGTTTAGCTTTTTTTTTTTTTTTTTTTCAAAAAAGGAATTTCGAAGCTCAACCCTTTTAATCCCAGTCACCATGGCTACATGATGTTTTCAGGACAGTGTCTGTGTCAGATTATGAGGCTAAAATGATGTAAAATGAATGTATCAATAGATATAGCACCATAAAGGCCAACCAGGACAA
>JAOXYM010000003.1:3275990-3288377 GCA_028567055.1 Leptatherina wallacei
GGGGGGCTGTGAATCCTGAAGTGAAGCTCAGAATAATGTTGAGGAGAGTTTTAAATGAGAACATGTGTACGGGAACATCTGGATGGATGGTGAACACAGCTGCTCTCGTTGGACAAGACGTAGACGTTTTACTCCCGACGTCATGTGACGTTTAAGGACCCGAGAACTTTAGGAACATTTGGGGGTTTGGATGCTAAACTTCTGAAATCTAAAACATAACAAAGACATTTCATTTCCATATTTCCTGTTTGACATGAACGCAGCATCCGCTGGCTCGTGGGAGGGAATTCTCTTGGTTTTATTCTTCTGGGGGTTCCTCTCTGTTCTCTCTACTTCATCTTGAACAATATTTTGAGTGGAAACTTCTGGAAATGGAGAAACGTGCACTACGACCCCAGCTTCGAAGAACTCGCTGAAGGCAACGTGAACATGAGATTAACTGCCTTAAAGAAAAGTGAGCAGGTGTATTTCTAGTGACCTGATTAAAGCCAAAGTGGTATGCCGGAGGTGGTCGTGCATAGTTTCGTGTGCCAGGACAGCATTCTTTAGGATTCAGTGAGTCTTTGTGGGAAAAACTCAAACGTTTCACTGTGTAAATGTTGATGAGATAGACGGATGTGTATCCTGACCAGATGAGCGGAGTGAGGCTGATATGTCAGACGATGGGGTGAGTGTGTGTTTAACCTCTGTGTGTTTGCTTTAATGGAGAACCACGCAGAGGTAACGAGGAGGACATGAGCAAGAACAACATGATGACACAGGAGGAGGAAAAGAAAAAATCTCTACAGAAGGATTGTTGATGCCTGCCCCGAAGGCACACTTCCAGTCTGTGTGGGAGGAGGGCAGGTAAAATGAGCACTTCTTTGTCCGAACATCACCTCCGGTTGGCCGATCTGTGAAACGGCCCGAAGAGCTGAAAACAGAAATTAAAGGCTTGTGGTCTAATTCCACCTCTGTGTTCCTCCGGGATGTCTGCAGAGGGGAGCCTGCAGTCTCCAGGCAGGCCCTGCTGCCTCCATCCGTGTACAACGTGCGTCATGTATTCAGATAATCACTCCTATGTGTCTCGTGTTACGGTGCTGTGGATGATCTAAACGTCCTAAATTCAAAAAAGGTGCTAACCGAGTTCCCCCATGCACTGCTGCTCCGCTATGCCAGCGAGTAGATGGCGTTGACGGGCGAGGTGGCTTCAGAGCTCTCGTTCCCCTCCGTCTCGTCCTTGTCCTTCTTCACGGTGTACTGGCCGATGAAAGAGCCGTCCTCGTTGAACTGGCCGTCGCCGCCCTCGCCGTAGTCCACCAGGCTGTCGTCGCTCTCCTTCACGTTGCCGTCCAGAGAGGTCTGGCTGCCCTGCAGAGGCTTGTTGTCTTCATCACTGCTGCAGATGGAGATGAAGAGGAAGGTAGAAGGTTTAAATGTGAGCGGGGGGGGGGGGGGGGGGGGGGGGGGTGGGGGGGGGGGGGGGGTGTTAGTGTCAGCAGGAGATAGCGAAGCTGTCACTGGTTCAGGTTAGAGGGAAAAGTCTGAGGTTAACTGGGATCCAGCTGGGTCTCGATACAACATGATTCACTTTATTTCAGATTGTCTTAAAGAACAGGTTTGAATATTTTCAGATCCAACTCAGAACTCACATGCTGATGGATGAACGGCTGCTTTCCACTTCCCACCACTAATTATTCCTAACGAGGAAATATTCCAGTCACCTCGCCGGTTACAGCACGGCCATTACCCGCCTCACATCTACAGTACGTCTTCACGCTGCCAACATTTTCTACGAGTGGTCCAGCAAATAAAACAGAACTAAGCCTCCAACCCCAAACGTTTGATACAGAGTTTCTGAGACATTTTGCATCACTTTGTGGTAAAAACTTTGCTCAAAACCCTGATGTACACAATCAGATACTTGTATTCTGCCCCCTGATGGACACCAGGAAGCAGAACACCACACTACAATAATTTTGACACATCATATGGCGTTAAATGTTAATTATACAAAAGAAAATGTTAATTTTTCCCCACACATTTTATTAAAGGGCCAAATAAAGTATTTGGATTTTTTTATTAAATGTACTTTTCTCCCCATTTTTGGGCTTTAAAAGGCTAAAATGCCTTGAAATAAACATGATAATTATCTCTTAGCGATAATGAACGTAGCTCAGTTAGCATAGCAGCGTCTTTCCTCACAGGCCTGCACCTGGAAGTGTGGGGAAGGTGAGGAGTGATGGGACTGGATGTCAACAGACAGAAAGTAAAACCAGCTGTTTCGGTTCACATGTGAGTACTGACAGAGAAAATCCAAACCTGTCCTTAAAACACGGCTACACTTGATTTATTTTCCAGATACTCTACGATATCCATCTCTCTTAAAAATAAATCTGTCTCCTAAAATGCTCACACATCACTCGTAGTTTTGTTCCTCCTGGATTAACCTGTCCATCCATAGACTGCTCTCTGGGTGTCAGACCATGAATCATCCATGATCATTCTCACACATCACACTTCCTGGACTGGAAAATGTGATACCAGTAACTAACCCAGGCAGGAAACATGTCTGATTTTAACAAAGTGGAAGCATTTTTACAGAAGACAGGACTAATGAGAGAAATGAATACCGTCGTCATTTTGCATACACATGCTAAATGTAGGCTGAAGATAGAACTACTGCGTCTGATCTCAGATCATAGCATGGCTGCATGTCTTCTAGTTCATCAGATCAGGAAGGTCATTCATGCACAGGAATAAAAAGCCTGAGATTAGCTTCAGCTTTCTTATATCCAACAGGCCAGCAGCACCGCAGCAGACAGTTCGAAGGATGCAGACGTGGAATATTTTCATTATTCACAGGATTTCTTTCCTTTCCTGATGTCTGTGTGTCTTCAAACATCATGTCTCCAGCTGCATTCTGACAGAACATGATCAGTAGCTTCGCACAATTGTCATTCTCCATGCCAGCAGACTTTAGGAATGACAAAAAAAAACAGCATTTAATACATAAAAGAAGCAAACAAGTTCATTATTAGGAATGCAAACAGAAGGTGGCAGCTTCTAGTCGAGTCTGGGGCTGAGAAGATGCAGCCTCCAGGTGCTGGGAACTGGAGTTCCTCCAAGGTACACCTGAAGATCGTGGTCCATGAAGCGCTTTTGGTCTCTTGAGATGATTCAAGGCATCCTGATAACAGTGCACAGGTGCAACTTCACACATTTAAAGGTCCAGTGTGTAGAATGTAGCGAGATCTGGTGGCACAGACTACCTTCCAACCAGCTGAACGCTCACTCTACCCATTTTACAGCGAGCGTTACCATAGTAACACGGCAGTGCAACATCCAGCAGGGTGAGAGTACTCGGATGAAAACAAGTTTATCTTCAATAACACCATTTATGAGCACGAGATTACATGTAATCATCAAAGCGACGCACCGGACCTTTAAATGATTAATATGCATGCTGTTGTGGGTGGAGCCTCTGTGAGTGACAGGTGAGTCACTGACATTTAGGCTCCAGAAATCCCACATGACAACGGCCAGATGCTGAACCCGGAGGCTACTGCCTGTAACGGCCCTCAGGCGTCTTTGGGCTCCTGTGGGTTTCGTTTGTCTCTCGTATTTGTTACGGTCCACGAGCCCGACAATAACATGCCATCAGGACAGGAACATCCTCCTCAACTCCATCACACGTGTCTGGGCTGTAGTTTATAAAGGGCTGAGGAATATATCGAGATCTCCAAAACATATCAGGACTCTTTCACACGCAACAGTGAGGGAATATCGTTTAGATCGAGAAAGCTTGTTCTGAGTTAAAGTATCTTTTTATTTTGCATTTTGCACAATTGTTTTGTTTTTATGATAACTGAAAAATATTTTTCATTCATTTTGGTTTTGAAGCATTTCTTTTAAGAAACAGATACTTTAGTTTCATTCATCTGTTTTAATGCACATGTGATCCTTAATGAGAGTGCATTTACTGTGTCACTCAGGGCTGTCAATCAAAACTGTCTCTTTGGTTACTTAAGAAAAAAATTATATCAAGAGGTCTACTATGATTCTGGTTCATATTGCTGAGCCCTGGGTTAATAGTTGGGTCTGTGTTATATGGAGTCCATCTACTGGCATCAATAGAAAATACACTGCCTGGCCAGAGGGAAAAGAAAAAAAAAAGTTGCCCCCTGGATTAAACTAAGCAAATAGATATGAGGCACCGATCGGATAATTACTGCATGGGCGATAGTCTTTCAGCTGCAACAAGTTATTCAATTAGTTGCATTTAATTGATGCCATGAGTAGCTTCTCATTTCTTGAACAACCATGTGGAAAGACACATCCTGTGGTCGTGGAATACATGTTAGTCTGTTTAGGAAGGATCAAATCATCGGCATCAAGGAGAGAAAACATCTAAGGAGATGCAAAATCAATTAAAATTAGATTTTTTTATTTAAATAAGAATGATTTAACTTAGTCAAAATTTAATCTTGGGATGAATTAGAAGAATGTAACTGAGTTTATTGGTTCAGCTAACTGAACAGACAGGACACTAGTACACCATTTAACAGCAGCTCTGCCACTTTATTGTTCCCCCAAAATGACAAATCCCTTAAAAACAGGCAACAGTGTATCTGAAGTAACCCTGGAGGGACATACTGATGAACCTAAAATGTTTAAGAGCCAGACAGTCTGTTCCAATGATGTCCTGAGATCTGTCAGAATTAGTCAGAGAGAATTATTTTAGGTGTTTAAGGTTTGAAACTAAACATGTGGACAGTGGACAAGTTGTGGATTTCCTAGTAACACGTGACAATGACTTAAAGGGATACTGTGTAACTTTTGACCCAAATATTAGCCTAATGTGAGTAATAATGGATGATTTCTGCTTGACGCGCATCAACGCTCCGAGGGAGCTGCCCTCTTCAGAAACCAGACATTGTAACTTTGCAGGAGCGGATTCGTCTCTCATGGGATCATGTGACCTGCAGCACTTTGCTTTACGGTTCCCCCCTCTGTAAACACAGAGGCTCTGCTTTGTGTTACTTTCTCCTCCTCTTCCATCTAAAGTTTGTCATGGCTGAACGAAGTAAGAAGGTCTGAAGAGGCCAGAAAGAGAAAGTCATGTGGCCTGTGGGAAGTTACAGGTTTAGCGCCCCTAGTGGCCAAAAGTCATGCTGTATTCCTTTAATTATCTCGTAAGTAATTTGTGACCACACAACAAGACCTAGTTTTTTTCTGATGTCAGTAGACGGCTCCATCGAGTTCAGAAAAGTCCAGATGAAGGTGAACTGAATTTGACCAGGAGGTGAATTGAAGAAGATTTCTGCCATCTGGCCAGAAATTTAACCAAATACTTGGTGTTAGTTATTTGCGTTTTTCAGCTTGTGTGGATAATTTGATACTTTCCGTATCAGAAAACCAACACAGACTCGTGCACCAGGTGTTTTTTTTCTGTTTAAAGTGTCTGTCTGAATAAATGAAATTTGCAAAGAAACCATTAAAAGCCCAGTTCTGACATGGAGTTCCTGTTTCAATCCTGTTTCTTAGTGTGAACATTAAAGGGTTAAAGAGATGAGCGTATATGGTGACTTCAGAGCTCTGGAAATGAAATCAAACTGAATAAATGAGCAGAGCCGCTGCTGGGCGTCTTGGTGCTTTAGCTTCGCTCTGCAGTGGAAACAAACGTCAAACATCGGCTCTGTGGTGGAGTCTAAGAACTGCTGTTGTTTTCTTTTCTTTCTTTGTTTTGATGGTGTTTGTTACTCTGTCTCCTCAGGGAGGTGAGGTCAGCTCATAAACAAACCCTGACCAGAGGGTGTTTTATGGATATTGGAAGCAGTAAACATGAAGTGCGGCCAGGCTGGAAGAGTTTTTTACTCAGACGCTTTAATCAACAACAACTTCCTGATGTTTTTTGTGGTTGTATGAACGAGGCAGAAGTAGCTTGAAAACACAAACTCTCTGGAAAATGTTGGTGGGGTGAATGGAAATACAATTTAGTTTTTACATTGATAAGAAATGATATGCAGCTGATTGGTTCTGCTAACAAGGATCAATGTAAACTGTAGCTGGGAGTTCATCCTCCTTCAGTCCAAATGCAACACACTGAACCTAACAGTGGGACTGATGGGTCCACCAACTAATAAGTATATGGTAACTATTTCAATCTGGATATAGGGTTCATCATAGCACTGAAACTGCACTAATTAAAGTCACAAATGACCTCTTGCTTGTATCTGACGATGGTCTCATCTCTGTACCGGTTCTTTTGGATCTCAGCGCAGCGTTTGACACCATTGACCATAAAATCTTACTACAGAGACTGGAGCATTACATCGGCATCAGGGGCACTGCCTTGGCTTGGTTTGAATCACATCTATCTGAAAGATTTCATTTTGTACAAACCAATAATGTGTCATCGTCAGATAGTAGAGTTAACTTTGGCGTCCCTCAGGGCTCTGGCCTCGGGCCGATTCTCTTTACTTTATACATGCTCGCTCTGGGTATTACAATAAGGAATAATGGCATACAGTTCCATTCTCATGCTGATGACACCCAGCTATACTTGTCTCTACAGCCCGATGACTCAAATGCATTGCTCAGGCTTCAGGCCTGTCTTTCAGATATCAAAAAATGGATGGCCCTTAATTTTCTTCTTCTCAATTCAGATAAAACAGAAGCAATTCTGGGACCTAAACATCTCAGAGACGCCTTTACACATAATCTTGTGCCTATGGATGGTATTTCGTTAGCTTCCACATCATCTGTAAAGAATCTTGGAGTAACCTTTGACCAGGACCTGTCATTTCTCCCACAAATTAAACAAATCTGTAAAAGTGCCTCCTTCCACTTTAGAAACATTGCCAAAATTAGAAAAATCCTTTTTCAATGATGCCGAAAAACTAGTCCATGCCTTTGTCTGGACTACTATAATGCTATCCTCGCTGGTTGTCCAAACACCTCTCTAAATATCCGTCAAATGATTCAAAACTCTGCTTCTAGGGTTTTAACTGGTACCTTCAGGAGAAACCCGTTCTAGCTTCCCTACACTGGCTCCCCTTTAGATTCAGAATTCAGTTAAAAATCCTCCTTATTACCTACAAAGCATTGAATGGCAAAGCTCCCTCATACATCCAAGATCTTCTGGTTCCCTACAAACCCGTCAGGACCCTCCGGTCACCACCTGCAGGCCTTCTTGTTGTCCCGCGAATATAAAGCTCCAGAACGGGAGGCAGAGCCTTTAGTTTTCAGGCCCTTCTCTTATGGAATCAACTACCATAATCTGTTCGAAACGCTGACGGCCTTCCTGTTTCTAAGACTAAACTGAAAACTTACCTCCATGACAAATTTTTATTATTGTTTAATATCTTGCTTTTAACGTCTTGTCTTAAATTTATTTTACATCCTTGTGTTATTATTTTTGTTCTGTCTGAGAAGCTCTGTTGAGCACTTTGATTTGCAGTTTTGCTTGATAAAGCACTATATAAATAAACTTGAACTATACCATAACCCGGTTTAACCTGCCTTTCTCCTTGACCTTGTACTGTCTGATTATCTGCATGTCTTATTACTAAGATCCATAAATACCAAAGAGAGTTTTTTTTGTCTCAGCTTCCTATAAAAGTGAGCTGAGACAGTAGTTTGTGGCTCCAGGAGTCCACCCAGATTCTAGATTCCAGTCTTTTTCTAATTAACCTCAAAGATGGTGTCCCTGCTGTAGAAAGTTACATCAGCCTCCATCATCATTAGTCTGGACATAATAGATTCAACGAGCTGGTTGAAACACTAAATAATGTCCCAATAATTCAGGATTAGAAACAGAGAAAAGCTCTGTTCCTGCAATCAGCCTGGTAATTACAATGTATTCATAGTTTATGGGTTTCATTTAATATTACATATTTATCAGAGCATGTAAAACGGGGATAGACAGGCACTACATTCCTTTTCATCATCTTTGTCTTTTTACTAAACAGAAATAATTGGTGTTTGTTGGTATTTGCTGTAATAAATTGTACTTTTTTCAATTCAGATGAGATGATTTTTGTGTATTTTGGGCTCAATAAAGTAGCGGGAAAATGTTCAGATGACAGAGTTAGTATAGTCTGAGTCCTCTGGGTTATCAGGACTTTACTGAGTTCTTTTACCGCTCAGCAATAAATAATATGCCATCTGGAACTAACATGCCTCGTCGTTTAGGTCTGTTCTAGTCCTAAAGGTGATACTCAGAGAGACTGATCTCGTCTCAGGTGGTTTGTGATGTAAAACCTGGGACCCTCTATCCTACAGAGGATGAACAGGATGTGTCTGAGACTCTCTCAGACTGAGAGGCAGCGCTTTCTTCACGCGACACCTACTCGGGTTACATTAGCCAAGCTTTCTGCAGGTTCATTCTTCAACATGTTTTCAGAATAACAGAGGAATTTTTCTCTCATCTGATCATTTTTCTGGGCAACAAAGATGGAAAAAATAAGTCTGATAACTGAAATGAGTTGAAGAGCAAACATGAACTAAAACATGCTCTGATATGTTTCATCTGATGGATGAAACCCACTCGGCTGCAATGAGGATGAAATGCTCAGTTATACAACGCCGGTATAAGCAACGGCAAGATTTTCATGGAGGAGAAAGAAATCTGAGGTGGAGACACAAATACTCATCTCCTTTCATACCTTTCCAGTGATCTTTGTGTCAGGGATAAAAATAAATCCAAAAGACGACACAGACATGAGATGGTGGGAGACAAAGACAGTCATGAGACAGATGGAGAACAACACATGAACATGAATCCTGGATTGTCTGGATAACCAGCATCTGCATCTCCCAGTAAAACCAGTAGTGTCTTAGCTAATTCCAGCTCATCTTAACTGGTTTTGAGCATCATTTATAAGTTACTGGAATATGAGAACTCCTAACTAAGAATATTCTGGAAGCACTTTGTTAACATCCTGGTACTCTGATTACTACCCAACTAAAGATGACACCATGCAAACAGTGGCAGTGTGGTTGCTTTAGAAACAAGCCACCAGTTTATCCAGTTTAACTCTGATTATCCTGTAAGTGTGGATGTGACAGGTGGTGATCTAAGGATCTGTAAACAGTTTACCAGCTGGGTGCATTGGGAGGTGAGATTGGCAGGTGTGAAAGCAGTCTGAGGACCTGGTGGCTGGTACAGATCTCCTGATGTAAGCATACAGAACTGTTTCTGTAACGCAGGAACTTATTAAAGCAGAAGATGGTGAACCTTGAGCAGAGGGTGGACCCACACTCACCGTCCACTTTATCAGCTCCACCTGTTCAACTTCCTGTTAACACAAATATCTAATCAGCCAATCACATGAAAGCATGATGAAGACGACTTGCTGAAGTTCCCAAAACAAGCTCTACTTTGGCTCAATAGGCCTTTTTCATTTAGGCCACGTAAGGAAAGAATAAACTTCCTGGTGCCTTGAAAACAAGTGAGGATTTTTTTTTTTAACTCAACATTTAATTGGATGAACCAGTGCTGCCAACATGAATGCACGGGCTTTGTATGTGTTGCCATTTTTACTTATATGGTTGTTTTTATTACCATTAATCATTGGATTTTGAGAGCAGTTATTAAATCTATAGTATGGGAAATTTAATAGAAGAGTAGGTTTGTCAATTTAAGTTTTTATAGTCATGAGACTTATTGTGATGGGTTGTTGCTTGTTCAGTGGCATTTATATTGTTTTAAATGGACTGTATTTATTTGTTTACCTATCCTGGGACCACTAGCCAGTGGTTAAATCTGGCACAATGCATCTTTTCTCCTCTGAGATAAATATAAATTAAATTAAATTACAAGATTTAAGGCAGTTCTGAAGGAAGAAGGGGGTCCAAGCCGGTACTAGCAAGGTGGACCTGATAAAGTGGACAGCGGATTTTACACCTTGAACAAATTCCCCTTGCAGGTCCCCTCCCTCTCTGCCTCCAACACCTCTTCTTGCAGTGGAGGCTGTCACGTTCACACCGTCTTCTCTGAGGAGCAGAAAGAGGAACCAGATTTCAGGCCGTCTCCCCAAAGTGACAAATGAAGCCAATCTTACTCAGGTTACCATGTTCTGCTTTAAGTCTTACATGAGACAGAAAAACCGTCTGCATGTAGTGTACGGAGTAATCTGAGTACTTATTTTAGACATCGTTGTCCTGCCCCCCTGACAACAGCTGATTCCTCTCGCCATCTTTCATATGAAACCTGATGATGATGTGTTTAAGTGTCAGCTGGTGGATGAAAGACAACTTGGTCCACCTCTAGAAGAGTGAAAAACATGAAAAAACGTTCAGGACCTCCCACACAGTCCAGTCTGGTTCTGAGACCAGTGGGTGACTTGTACTGTTCAAAGATCTGTTCTTGTTGTTATTAAAGATGCTATAAAACTCATTTCAGTCATTTTCTGAGTTTGGTTTTCTTACGGTTGACCTTTTACAGGTGCAACAGCTGATGGATGAAGAGCCTGAAGCAGTGATGAGGATGGGTGACTTCTGCTCGGGCACGAAGTCTTTGTTATCGACAGATCCATAAACGTAATATTACACCCAGGTCACGACATTAAAGTTAATCTTTCATGATCTGCTGTAAGTTTAGTCTGGATGCCGATCTGGTCTTTCTTCGTTACTGTCGACAGGCTTTAAATGAACAAGAGCTGTGAATGAATGAGTCACCAGCAATTACATAACATGGATCTTTCTACAAAGTACATAAAAACAGGGTGTTAAGCACTATGAGGAATACTAGTATTGTGAGATTTATCTCTTTGCTTTGAGAAATATTTGGAAAAGTCCATTTCAGACACAGGCCCGGCATCACTGGGACACACATGAGGGGGGGTCATACACTGTCCTTTAAAAAAAACTTATGTTGCACATCGATTAAAGGAGAATTTATTTTCCAGAAAAATATAATCGCGGTTTGATGTTTGACGATATCTCAAATTCAGTCATGACAGGATTTTGATTTTATTCTAATTAAAATCCAACGAATGGCATGAAACAATATAACACTCATTTCCATTCATATCAAAATTTAAATTTAACATTTTTATTCCTGAGCTCAGTTGTATAAAGTAATCAGTTGGAATAAAAAACTATTTGTTCTTATAGTGAAGACAGATTAGTAATAAAGGGAAAAAGACATGCAAGGTGAACTAAAAATACAGCCATTTTCTAGATAAAATGGCGCTTGATAAATGGTTAGTGTATCAATTTTTTGAACGAAGTCTGCATTTTGGATCGATATCGATCATTGACTATAATAGATGGACGGTCCTCCCATAGGTTTCTGTAGAGCTGAATTGAGGCTCATTGGGAGGTTCCCACCGTCGCCATCTTGGCAGTGTCACTACAAAAATGGGCGACGAGGTGGCGCTGAGAGAGGAGCTGTGAGCGTCGGGACGAATGATTGACACCCATCAAATTCTTAGCTGCCTGTAGCTACAAGCCAACAAAGCTAGCCCGGAGCTAGCGGGAGCTAACCAGCTAACGGAGGTAGGCGGGCTAAAGCTAAGGCGCACTGTTAGCCGGCTAAAACTGCGGTTGTGCTACTCTGTGCCTCCTTACGCCTGATATCTGACGCCTGTCAATCAAAAGGGCACACCCCTAATTATGAAAAATTTCAAGATTTAATAACATCTAAACGAATAAATTATAAATAAATGCACTCCCCCCACAGTTGTCATGAAGGTAAACTTGACATATTAAACCTAAAATGGTTTTTTGAACCAGGCTGTAAACATGTTTATTTCTGCTGGGAAGTTGGCCTTTTTAACATGGGAGTCTATGGGGATTGACTCCCTTTTGGAGCCAGCCCCTAGTGGAGGAGGGGGGAACTGCAATTTTTGGCACTTCCACATAGGCTTCACTTTTAACCATCGTAGGTTGCCGCTTGATATCGATCGACATAGACCATATGATCAATATATCGATTTAGATGGATGTATTGTTACACCACTACTCCTGACCAAGGTCCAGCTGAACGAGTGTCTAGCTTCTTAAGATCCAACTTTAACCGGTTCTGTGATGTAAAACATAGTCGCTGGCCTGCACCAACCAATCAGAGGATGGGGTTTGTGCAGTTTGACATATTTAATGTTTTCATATTTAAGGCTTTAAAATATAATGTTAGAAATGGTGGAAAATGCTACATTTTCTTAAAGTTAAACTTTTTTTTCTTTGAGGGTTCAGTGCATCTCATTCCAGGGGGGCGATGCCCCAGTATGGAGATAGATGGAGACAGATGGATACAGATAGAGATAGATGGAGACGGATGGAGACGGATGGAGACAGATGGAGACGGATGGAGACGGATGGAGACGGATGGAGACGGATGGAGACGGTGGGTTAGGTAAAGTAGGGTTTGAACACATCATGTATTGGGTTCACTGTTAGATT
>JAOXYM010000003.1:3305338-3316898 GCA_028567055.1 Leptatherina wallacei
CACGACTAAACACGACTAAACACGACTAAACACGACTAAACACAACCAAACACGACTAAACACGACTAAACACGACTAAACACGACTAAACACGACTAAACACGACTAAACACGACTAAACACGACTAAACACAACTAAACACGACTAAACACGACTAAACACGACTAAACACGACTAAACACGACTTACATGACTAAACACGACTTACATGACTTACATGACTAAACATGACTAAACACGACTAAACACGACTAAACACGACTAAACATGACTAAACACGACTAAACATGACTAAACACGACTAAACACGACTTACATGACTAAACACGACTAAACACGACTTACATGATTAAACATGACTTACACGAGCTTTTTGTTGTTGTGAGTTTGACCAATCAGAGCAGCTCACCTGTTTGGTATTTGAGCCGGTATCCAATCAGAATGCCGTTGGGCTCCAGAGGTTTGTCCCATTCCAGGTTGATGGTATCCAGACCTCTGCGGTTGATCCTGAAGAATCTTGGAGCATCGGGAACTAGGAGAAATGCCAACGACAGCTGCTGATTTAAGATGTAAAAAGCTGAGAGAGCCACATTTAACCTCTACCAGCTTTAGTTCTACAGGAAATGTATCCTGCACCAGTCAGAGCAGAACCAGAACCAGTGAAGTCTGGGTGAACCGTGTCCTCACCTCCCTCCTTGGTGGTGAACCCCACCTCGTTGCTGGGCTGGCTCTCAAAGCGGTTGTTGGCCACAACCATGAATATCTTGTATCTGGAGTAAGGTACCAAGTCACTGAGCATGCCAGATGGTTCTGCCACGGTGGTGTAGAAACCCTTGGTCATCTTCTCCTTGCTGACCACAAGACCTGGAACCTGACTGGAGTCACGCCAGTAGTACAGCTGGACGGTTGGAGAGGAAAGGACAGGTGAGGCAAAAGAGGTTGAACTGCTGGAGGACCTTGTTTCCATCACAGGAACTGCTGCCGGGCTCACCCTGTACTCCTTGAACTCCCCGTGGACAGAGCTCAGGTCCACGGGCTTCCAGTGGATGCTTGCTGTGGTGCTGTCGACCTTCGACACCCGCAGGTCCGTGGGTGTTTCAGTGGGTTCTGAACACAGACGGGAACATGAGATGAGTGAGAAGTCAGACAGCATCTAAAAGTCCTTCACTGGGTTTACATCTTTACTTACTGTCCTCTCCAGAGTATCCAATGACCACGTTGGACTCTGGTCCTGATCCAAAATCATTCATGGCTTGGATTTTGATCTCGTAAGGCACATAGGTTTCTGTTTTGTGGACAACATGGATGGGCTGGAGCGTGGTCACGTTCCTCCACTCCTCCCTGGAATCTCTCCGTCTCCACCACACAGAGTAGTGCAGGTTTGGGCCGTTTCTGTCCAGATCAGGCAGCGGCTGAGGAAGCACAACAGAAACCCTGAACCCAAACACTCTGAGGAAAGATTGTCCCAGCTGGGAACATGGTGGTTAGCATGACTGCACACAGAACACGGTAAAAAGGCTAATATGATAGTTCTGACATGTTCGCTAAGTCTGAGCCATGCCTGAAGAGGATTGAGGTGGTCCAATGAGAACACACAGGTTTTTACCATCTACATATCCTAAAGATGAGGGGCGGAGCTCGACATCTGATTGGACACCCCAAGTACCACCTCAGGTGATTGACAGAAACATCTTTCCAGACCTGCATGGATCACCAGTATCACTACACCAGTTTGAAGAGAATTTTAAAGTATTTTCCGAACTAGTCATCCTTTAAAAATATTAACATGTGTCTACACATTTCTAGAAGATATTTTGTCCCTGTGCAAGTACAAGTAGGCTACTAATGTTATGCAAGGCTATTAGCTTGATGTTAGCACAAAGCTACGTAGCATTGTCAATCTAGTTCTATGCTAGGGCTACATTAGTTTAAGCCACTGTGGGGAAACCATGTCATATTTAGTTTTCAGTCATAGCATTCAGGAACTACACATCAATACAGTTCATCAGATTTTCATATTGGAGCTGAAAATAAACTATAAAGAGGCTAAAAGATTAGCTTAGCACTGACTGAGCTAGCTAGTCATATTCGTTATTTACCCATATGTAGTATTTTCAATTATGGTTGTGAAAGACACTTCCTGAATTATTTGCTGTACAAAATCTTTATTGAGAATGTTTTTTATTTGCTTAGATATGTAAATATGTAATTTAATGTGAGTGTTATGTTGGATATTACATTGTCAAACATTTAATCAAAACTTCTTTCAAATTCTTATCAAAGAAACGATTCAAACAATTCAGACATCACTGATATTGTAACTATGGACTGTAATGGCTTCAATATAAAACATAGACAACGAAAACTACTTTTTGAATAACATTATTGGCCGTTATTGCTTTAAACTTTACTACAAGGCTGCTAACAAGGCTGCTAGTTGTAGCTATGGCAGGAAAATGTGGAGAAATATATCCTGGAACCAGTCTGATTTTGTATAGGAAGATATAAGAATGAACAGAAAGAGAGATATTTATGACTTTTCAGTAAAGAGGAAGGACACAGATCAAGTGGATTTAGACCCCAGCCCCAGTATCAGCAGCCCGACATGGAGCTAGCCACACAAGGATCCAATACAGGTGTACATGGTCACCTCATACACGTCTATCACTGCTAAAGATCCCACTCAGAGTGACAATGAAACTTGGGCTGACTGTACGGACGGTGTGATCTGAGTTTGTCATCAGGGAGTCCGAAACTGTGAATAAACCAAGAAACCAAAATACTGACTTGTTTCATCAAGACTGTAAAACCATCGGCATCCTTTTCTAGGGTGAATATTCTGACTACAAAGATTGAACATTTTCTAAAAGACTGTAAAACACAGTTTATCCAAATCTAAAAACAGGAAAACTAAGTCCTGTTCTTCCCTGTGTGTGTCTTACCTCCCAGGTGATCTCCATATTGTCCTTTTTGGAGCCCCATCCTCGTAAATCTCTGGGAATGGCATCTGGAGCTTGTTTTTAGAAAACAGAACAGATTGATTTCTAACAGAGCCCAGAGGACAGATCAGTCCATGCTTATCTGATTAATACAGTTTCTGGGATCTATTGCTTCACTTTTTAAGAAGAAGACTTTGTTCCAAACCCAGTTTTAAACGTGTCTCATGCCCCCTGCTGGATACCTTCTGTACTACAACAATTCAGGCATATCACACGGTGGTACACAGATATATGCAAATTAGTTTGATTCATTTTATCTTCTTTTACAGAGTCAAAGAAATAAGAATTTGCTGGCCATTATTTCTTGGGTCAGGCTTTAAAAGGTTAAACTCTGCAGCAGATCAGATTTTGTTCAGCATGAAGTAACCTTTTTAAAAAGGTCGAAGCTGTTTTCAGAGATTAGAGACGCTGTATGTAGAGAGAAATTTCAACAATATACAGCATTGAATAATTAATTGAATGTGTCATTCAATTTCAAAATTGGAAATAAATACATGGATTAAAGATTAAATATATATTTAACAAAAGGGGCAATAAGTGGAAAATTCATCATTTCTAGATTGAAGGTGTAATTTCATCTGGAGTATCTCATGACGTCACACACCGTCTCTCTGTGTTGACCTCCAGCCTGGTGTTTACCTGCCTCGGCACTCCCTCCCTATTAAAGGCGACAGTCAATGACCAATGGCAGCAGATATTTTCAAAGCGAAATGGTGGAGAGCAGAACGAAACGTTCACCTGAAGACGACCAGGATCCCATATTAATTCTAAAGAAACAACAGTTGTGGCGAAGAAGTTGCCGGACATAGAAAGAGTCATAACTCGGATTAACATTAACCTTGTATTTCCACTGCGAGCTAATTTGACGGAGCCAGCTGCTCTTCTCCTGGACAGGCAAGTTACAACAAATGTTAAAGTTACTTCGGGATGTTCCACAAAATGGTGAACATGTTTGGCTCAGTGTGTTTGCACTTTGCACATTCGGTTGCAGATGAGGCGAGTGGGGGGGGGAGGTAGAGGGAGGCGTGGATCATGACACACCTTCGGTCCAGAGGCGGTGAAACGTTTTTGATTTTTGCCCCTTTAAACTGAAGTATGATTGATTTTGTATAAAAACTTTTTTTTTTAACAGCATTTAATTAGTTATTTGATTAATTCATTTTATCGGGCAGCCTTATCCATCAGACCTGGTGGGCGAGGAAACGTGGATTAAATATACATGTTTTACATTTAATTAATTAATTTCAATTACTTACAAACACATCAAATTAACCATTAATTTAATAAACTATTAATTAACATATTTCCTATTTATATCAACTACTGACATATTTAACTAATTGATTTATCTGATTCATTATATGTGTTTATTTCTAATATTACTTAATTAATGACACATTTAAGTAATTATTACATTTATTTTTAATTTATCTAATGCGTTTATTTCCCCTCTTAATTAATACTGAATTATTCAAGTAATTAATCATATATTTGATTAATTATATATGCATTTATTCCCAATATCACTTATTTAATGATAAATTTTATTATTTGTTTATTTCCAATTTCAATATTAATGACACAATTATTCAATGCTGTTCTGATGCATTTCATTGTGATACTTTTCTCCTTCTAGGAACCTGGAGTCTTGTTTCTATTATGTCTTGGATTTAAAGCTTTTAGAGGACATAGCCCATGTGTTTGTTGACAACAGAGAGATTTATTCCTTACCTGCCCCGCTGGTCTTGTACCGCGGTGAGGATTGGCTCGGCTCACTCTGACCCACCGAGTTGATGGCGATGACCCTGAACTGGTAGTTGACGAAGGGTTTGAGCTGCAGGATGACGGAGTTCAGGTCTCCGGGGTAAGTGGACAGGTTCTGCCACCTGCCCGGATCCCAGCGGTTCTCCTCAAACTGGACCAAGAACTCTGCAGAGGAAACAGCTGATGAGGAGGGAACGCATGCCACCGCTGCACAGGGAGGATCTGGAGAGGTCCACGTCCCATATGACCAGTTAGACCAGTAATCTGCTGCTAAATTAGATTGAAAGGTAATTCTGATCTTTTAAAACATTTCAATCTCTTCTTTTAAACCTCAAGTCCAAAAATCATCCCCAACACTCACATGAAGTCGTCACAAAGAAAGACAAGTTTAGAGGATAAACAGTGGCTTCTGTGAGTTCTGGTGACAGGTGGGGCGGGGGGGTTTGTCTTTAGCTCGGTCTTTAGACTAACCTGGTAACCAGATTCTAAAGCTCCCAACCTGATTAGTTTTTAGCTAATCTAGACACAAGGAGGGACCTTGAACATCATTCTTTTGAACTGTTGTATCATGTGATGTTGCTAACTGATGCTAACACATGTGGCCACATGTTCACTGGTCACATGGTGATGGCAGCCATCTTGTGATGGCTAATATTAAGTTATGTTAGTCCTGGCATTCTCCACCACTGGTAATACTTTATATTGATCATTTTTAGGGCTGTCAAAGTTTGCGTTATTAACAAGTTAAAGCAATTTTTCTAACGTGTAACAAAGCCCATACTGTTGGTGTAATTTCAGGAAGAGATGTAGAAAGCAGGTTGTGGCTCTGAAGCAGAAACAGATCTTTTACAGTTTAGCTTTAAAGTTCTGTAAGATGGTTTTCTGGACCAGACGGAGGTATTTTATCAGCAAATACCTCCAACTAATGCAGGAGAAGGCGACTCAAGCCGATCATGGGTTGAGGAATAGAAAATGAAACTTAGGCTTTACTCAAACTGCAGGTCTTAATGCTCAAATTTGATTTTTTTTTTTTACTGAAAACTGATTTTTTTTGTGTGTGTTCGTACACATTATCCGACCTTCATCATGCTGAAGTGTGAACAACATGCAGCCCTGGCGTGACTCGCATGGGCAGAGGATAACAAGACGTTACACACTGCGTAGTGTTTACAATGTAAATATGAACGTGTGTTTATTAATTTGGAAGTACTTCCACACGCGGAACCGACAAAATTCTGCCCAATTGATGGATGAAAGAAGGAGTCTGAGAAAAAGGAGAGCACACATGTTAACCATGGCCTTCTGTGCAGCAGAGACTGCTGCTTACAGAACGAGTTCGTCCTGCACTGGTCCAATTATACCGACCAGCACGAGCCTGTTAGGATGATTACCAAACCCGACCAGTTATCCGCGGATGTCTCCCAGTGAAATCTGAATCTAAATATATTTCAAATTTTATTTTAAGCTGAACTTGCTCTAATCATGACGATATGGCCAGGCTCGCTTCCACCGGAGCAGAACTGTGTTGTTTGTCTCACTCTGTCTATGAGGTGAAGGTTGGATGAAATGCAGCATGACCGTTCAGACTGCAGTCGCTTCCACACACATCGGATACGTTTCCGATCTACAACCTCGTATGAAAGTGGCCTGAATCTGTCAGATGTGACTTGTGCTGTTCACACAGTCAGAAACGAGTCAGATAGAGGTCACACTTGGGCAAATAAATTGGATTCAGGTCGCATTTAATTGCAAAGTCAACGTAGCCTTAAACATTACAGGGACAGGCAGTTTGCAGATGTGCTGCATTCAAGATCGGAAATCACATCTCTCACCATCTCCCTCACACAAGGGCAACTACGATACTAAGAAATAAACAAATCAGGATTAATCATTTGTTTAGAGTCTATGTGGGCTTCGTAACAGCTTACATAAGTATTATATAATGATAAATATCCTGTTAGGAAATATAATAAAATAAAATAATTTTTTAATTCTGCGATTAATCGTGAGTTAACTCAGGACACTCATGCCATTAATCGGGATAAAAAATCTTAATGGACTGACAGCCATACCAGTTTTATAAAATATCAATAATTGTCCATCAACACTTAGTTATAATGGCTAATAATAGAGTTGCTCCAACCAAAAACCAACATTTAATAAATGAAAAAAAAATCCCCGGATTATTGTATCATGGGATACGGACGCAGTGATGACCCAGAGACCAGGTACCTGTGATGGGACTCCTGTGTTCATTTCCAGGGATCCAGGTGAGGCGAACGCTACGGGCTGCTGGGTCTGACAGATCCAGATCCACGGGGGGGTCGGGTCGGTCTGCAGAAAACACGGGATGGTCTGACTTTAGATATGTCAAACACAGCCATCAGAGTTCCACAAAACACACCTGAACGGTTCTCGTACGAGTTCACAGACAGGACTGAACACATGCATGATACTTTTCTTTTCTTAAAAAGATCTTCTCTTGTTATTTTCTAGGATCATTTTCATAAAAACAGAAATGAATTAAGTTATAAACAGGCAGGAAAACAATAAGAAGACAAAACTGTAAAAGAAAGAGACAGACAGGAAGTCCCAGTTGAGCTGTGTTACCTGGAGGCAAGGCACTAGAGACTGAGGGGTGGAGGAGGGCTTCCTCTGTGCGCGGGGCCGAGGAGAGGAGGTGGGGATAAAGGTTAGAGTTTACTGGTTAGTCTACAAGCCAATCAACAGCAAGGCAGCACAACAGTTAACACTTCCTTTACTACACACAGTTTAATTAGAGTTAGCTGCAGACGGGATGAAGTTTGCACTGATTCCAGAGTTCGGATCATCAAGACGCGTTTTCATTTCTGAAGGAAAGGCGTCCCATCAGTGCAAAAATCATAGCGGATGAAATGAGTTTACATACATGTTGTCTACAGGAGCATCTACAGTCTGAGCAGCATGCTAACTGTTAAACCAGACGGAGGATGTCGTGTTAAAGCTGAGCTCTGAGGCACATGCATGATTTCCTCCTGATGGCTCACAGCCGGAAAACATGTGAATGAATGTTGAAGATGTGTGGAAAAAAATGACGGGTGTGAAAAGTGAGTCCTCATAGAGGATGATAATTTGAGACATACGACACACAGTGGTCTTTCTTCATCACCCTCCATTGACCGTTACCTGGTTAGACCAGGGGCACATATGTCCCGCCATATTTTCTTTTTTGTTTAATTAGCTTTATTCAATTTAAAATAGCTAATTATTGTTAGATCATTGGCTTTATTATGTTTATTACAATGGCCAAAATTATTCCTTTTTTGCTTTATTTAATTCAAAAATGACCAAAATTATTACTTTATTAGCTTTATTACATTTAAAATAACCAAAAGTATTATGTTGATTGCTTTAGTCAATTCAAAATGGCCCAAATTATCACTTTATTCTGTTTATTTAATTGAAAATGGCCCAAAATATTACATAACATAATACATATATTACATAATTTGCTTTATCACATTTAAAATGGCCAAAATGGTCACTTTACTGGTTTCTACACACCGTGCTAACATCTATATTTGATCACCTTCAGCAACTAAATATTTTCTAAACATTAATATTTAACCTCCCAGATATATTTTCCGTCTGGTTTTGTGAACATTACGTCTAAAGCTTGAGCAAGAGTTTGGGGTGAAGGCGTTACACGGTGCAGTGAAATAACTGGTGTTTCATGACGGTGGTCCTCTCTGCCTCAGATTATAAACCTTCTCCTCCTCTGACTGCAACGTGGACGATGTGACGTTCTGTATCTCAGAGTCTCTGCAGGTTTTAGATGTTTCCATACCTGAGCACACCAGGTTGAAATGAATGTCTCATGAACAGGCTTGGAAAGAACTTGATGGAGGACCATCAATCTGAATCCTGTGTGCTGGAGAAGGAAAACATCTGCAACACGCAGGTCTGAGAGCTTCATCTGAACATTCATGCTCACGTCCTCGGACAACTGGATGTTTTTATAATTCCACAGCTGAGCTAAGGGATCCACCTCAACCAGTCTACTAACTGTCCTGGTTCCAGTATTACATCTAGACCGGCTCCCAGGTCTCTAACTGTACCTATCACAGTGAGGCGGGCTGAAGCCGAGTCCTGGTCTATCTCAGTGTTAACAGAGCACGTGTATTTTCCCTCATCGCCCTCGTTGATGTTGGGGATGGTCAGCGACTCTTCGTCCTTCTTCAGCCTGGAGACGAAAAAAATCAGAAAATGAATGTATCAACAGATATAGCACCGTAAAGGCCAACTAAACAAGAAAACAGAGTTTATTACTAACAGTACTTTGTAGAAATAACACACAGATCAACAGTGACCAAGACCCCTTTTAAATATTTACATATTTACACTTTTTCCTCATTTACACTTATTTATGCTGCTATTTACCTCCTATCCTCACAAAACTATGCATCAAAAACATCTTCTTGTCTTTATTCCAGCCATAGAGGATCATTATTTTTCTTCTTTTCAGACACACATATAACTTTCTGCTCACTTGTTGATCTTTGGCTGCTTCTGATTGGACATTACCCTCAATCTAAACTCTCTGATTGGTGGCTTCATCATCATTTCTGGGTCAAAGTAGAGGTCTCTTAGCAACATAGTAGTGATAGTGATCTTTTTTTCATTATAAGAATGTGATAAATAACAGTTTTTCATTGTGGATTTACCATATAGAGTCTGAATAAACACTACATGTTGTGGCTGGATTGTAAACCTCCTGGGGGGGGGATAAATACCTGGAAAACCCCTGTAGATCACCTAAAGTGGAAACTATTCATCACAATTCACCCCACAGAGTTACGCACTACTGATCCTGAGAAACTGATGATGATATAAACAATAGTGCTCGGGGGGGCCGGAGATCTGGCGGGGTTTTAAAGGGTTAAACTTTAAATAAAAGAAGGATTTAAACTAATACATTTCTATATGTTTATCAATCATTTAACAGTTTTTCTGTCCAGAGTCGAGCTGATTCTGACTCAATCTGAAATTCTGGAAATTAAAGTAACTGAAATAATCATGAGGTCATTTTAAAGTAATTGCAGCTGTTCATGACGACCACCATTACCTCCATCCCAGATTCAGAGGCTTCTCATCCTTGGTCCAGACCACCGTGATGGGCAGGCTGGGATCTGATGTCACCTTACAGTCCAAGCGAACCGTGGAGCCCCTGATGGCCGACCGGTGCTCAGGAGCCCGGACGATGCGAGTCGGCTCTGGATCAGAGTGAGGATGAAGAGGAGTTCAAACAGACACACAGACACAAACCACGTCGGGTCAGACATCCAGAAGCTTCCAGAGAAACCAGAGGAACCACGTCTGGATTAAATCTTCACGAGCGGACGCCCTGGTTTCTAAAACTCAGTGTAAAGAGTAAACGCTGCTGCAGCCATCTTCCTGTTTCCTGGTGTCAGCTTTAATCCGACGGTAACTGAACAAACATGTCCTGAGTGGGAGGCTGCTGGTCACTGCTGCCATCGAAAACTTTAAAAAGGAGGTCAGAGAAACGACGTCACCGTGCACCGAACTGGGATTCTAAATGAAGCGGTACGGATCTGGATGAAACTTCCCTCGTTGTCTTGTGTCTGACCTGTTGGTCTTGAGTTAAACCTTTTGCTTTATTATATTTTGTGTGCATATTGTTAATTGTTTAGGGGATTAGGGTTCGTTACACATTTGCTTTTCTGTTCGGTTTGTTTGCTGTATTAGTAATTAGAGGTGCTGTGTTTGTCGGTGTGATGTCGTGTGCTAGAGTTCGGAGGATTTGGTGGCCTTTTCTGATTTTTCATCAAACTTAACCTGCGATTGTGTCAAAACTGTAAAAGATATGAAAATGTCCTTCCAGACAGTAAAAGCTGTGTTTCCCAACCTGTTTAAACTGGAATAAAGTCTCTAAGTGAATGTATGCCCGAGGGCTCCAAAGTGAGCTGGCTGGGTTTTTGACTCATTTTGGCCAAACCCCACTCATTTCAATGGAAATTAAATTTAGTTTTTTCTTTTCAAATGACTTAAATACCATAAGACTTTTGTACAGAAAAAGTCAAAACACACTATTGTGTAACTGTTGTGTGGGTTGAGTCCAACCTGTGGGCAAAGTTACACACCCAAAGTTCATGACAGAAATGGGAGAATAATGCGGAAGAAACGCAGACCAATAGTAATATGTGCCTTAATGCTTACAGCATTGGCCCCCATAATAAGTGTCTCTGCATCATAATGACTCTTCACTCCTCCTGTAAGCTCATCGTGATGATGATGTTTCTCTCTAGCGTGTTTTTAACTAAGTTTGCTAGAGAAAAGCCTGAAAGTGGAGATGGAAACTGTAACCAGGTTCGTCCAACATGGCCGACAAAGTCCCGGTGACGTGATGTTCATTCATATATATCTGTGAGGTAAAACTGAGGAGGCAGAGATGCTGAATCTGATGCTGTGAAACAAAAATTCCAGTTTTCCAGTCAATCTTCTCCCTGGAAATATCAAATATATTTATTATATCAGAACCTAAAAGCCGTCTCAGCCGTTGGAAGATAAGCATCTGAGTTGATGTGAACAGAGTCTGAGGCAGAAGATGTTTACTCCCTGATGTAAACACAACACTGATGTTTCAGCTCCGTCCCCGTCTCTGTTACCCTGAGACAGCTTTTCATTTCAGTGTGTTGAGTCAGATTCTGCCTCAACCTCTGAGCCAACTCTCTCCCCACTGACAACCTTCCTGCTGCAGTCTGAAACACAGCGAGTCCTGATCCCCCCCCCCCCCCCC
>JAOXYM010000003.1:3384321-3396796 GCA_028567055.1 Leptatherina wallacei
GTGCCAAGATTTAAATGATATATCAGAGAATTGTTTAAGATTGGGAATAAAGTGCATAATATGTCTCCTTTAACTATAACCATAGCATTGAGCTATTTGTCTCAGAAAACTAGGTTTGTCCCTAAATGTATCACATTTACATAAAACTAATGATCAATGCAGCCTTAACAAAACTAAAAGTTCCTTTTTTAATTAAATTCATAGGTAAATTCGTGCTTCCAAGGGACAAACTTGAATATTCGTAAGAGTGTTGTCTTCAGTAGCAGCACCCACAGGTCAAAATGTATCTATTTATTCATTTACTGCCATTTTACTTTAATTAAGAGTGCATCCTCTTGGGTCTACGGATGTGCTTTAGGCTTTAATGCTTGTTACTCACACTATCCAGGTCTTTAAGTGCCTGTGCTTAATATTCATTAATGCTGGATTGTAGCTGCCTGTCCTGATCTGAGTTAGCTTCCCTGCAGCAATACGCACCCCACTGTGGTGTAGACACACGCACATGCAATGTTGCTTTTAGAATCTCAGTTTTACACGTTGTATTTCAGCCTTGTCTGTACTTCTTCCAGCTTTCTAATGTCCATCAGCTCTTTGAACTGTTGTGTTTTTAAATAGTCTATTTTATCTGAAATACTCAAAGCTTTCCACAACAATATGAAGTAGGAGGCAGTAACGAGAGAGAGTTCAGTTGTACAGCATCCATTTCTACCCTGATGCCACTATTACATCATATAAAGTGACTTTATCATTACTGCTTTGTATTTTATTACCCAAACTTTAGGACATCTGACATCAGTTTGCTTTAAAACCTCAGAAGGACATTAGAGACGGTAAGATAATAGCGTGGTGTCACAATTAGACCTGCTCTAATGTCTTCACGGCTGTGAGAGATCCAATGTGATTCAGAATAATTCATGCATTCATTAACTCGGATCACATGAAATTGCTTGCAGCACGTCGAAAAGCATGGACTTGAATTTTTAGAGGTTCTCATCATGTAGCTACCATCAGTGTTCAGACTGCCAGTGCAGCTCTCCATGTGTTTCATTAAACCAGCGCTTTGCCAGTATATATATATATATAAAGCTCTACAGACACATATCCACTCACACATACTCAGTAGGAAAAGCTGATCTGCAAGCTGATCTGTGACATCTGACCTCCTATTTCGTCTTTATGTGGCTCATTAGACACAATGATTACAGGATAATTAAATAATCACGCTGGTTAATGCCCCTATGAGCTCTGACTCGAGCACAACAGCTTAATCAGGCTGTTGATAATCTGAGATAAGCACTTTGTACCAAATAAGGGTAACAGAGACACACACACACGTCTGTATAGTGCAAATTACCCATAATGACATAATGAGCTGACAGGATGACCCCAGCTCTGCATTTACAAATTAAATTCTTCCAATACGACCTATAAAGAAAGCAGCCTATAATGGGATTTGTCAACAGTGTATTATTAAGTCACATATCCCAGTGAAGATGTTGACTTGTGCAAAGGTAACAACTAACAACTTTGGTTACAACCAAGAAAAATGGAGCAACATAAGCATTTATTTGGAGTTTTTGTTCATTCATTCTGCTTTCAGCTTGTTTTGATCCAGCTTAATTCTCTACTACACTGAAGGTTCATTGATTATTGCAGCATTACTGAATTTAATGCTGCCCTTTTTTGCTATCAAAAACTGCCTGCTGTGATTGACAGTTGATGCAAGCGTGGAGAGTAAACCAAAATAACAAAAATTACAGACTGAAGCCTGTTTTCCATGAGTGCCAACTCAGCTCGACTTTACTCAACTCTGTATTTTTCGGACTCAAGGTAAAAGAAGAAAGCCAAGTGGGGATTTTGGGAAGAAGTCGCTCCCATGATTTATCCAATGATGTCATTTCCTGGCCAATCAGTGGCTTGCAGTCTGTAGATGTCACATGTTCAGCTTGGCTCAGCTCCCTTGGAACACCGGCCGTGTCGGTGTTAAAAAAGCATCTGGTACCAAGTGCTACTGTCTAAAGGAAAACCCTAAAACCCAAGTCGGTATAGTGGAAAAAGATCATAAGAAACCAAGACAATAAGCTGAAAGACCCTAAAATACTAATTTTAGTGTAAAGGACATGTTTTTATTTAGAAAGACCTGGGATGCTTTGTGGCAACCATGTTATTCTAGCTGGACTACAAAGCAAACAGACTCGTTATAGTTTGAATGTGTCAGGATTTCAGTTCCGAGCCAGGGTTTTTATTTTTTGTAATTGTGTTTATTTCCTGTTTTATTTTGATATCGCTGACCTCCCTCTCGTTTCAGGTGTCTTGTCTTCCTCATCCTCATGTGCTCCTTCCTCCTGGTGATTACCTGCCCTGCCCCAATGTGTTTCACCTGTGTCTCATTGTCTCCCCTGCTCCTGTGTATTTAGTGTCTGCGTCTCCCTGTCCTCCCTGCCAGTTCGTCTTGTGCCACCACCTGACTAACTGCAATAATCAGAATTTAAGGGATCACTTTGTATTATTTGTGTACTGCTGTAATGTTTGTGTGCAGGAAAAATGGGGACAAACTTCTCACGGTTACTTTTAAGCTTCAATTTTCTCCTATGTAAGTAAGCAAATGTTTAATATTAGTTGGCTGAAACACAGAGAGAACTCCTTTTTTTGTATCTAATATGGGCCGAAAACCAAAATCACAAGATCCTGCACTTCCCATTATGTAATCTGATTTCATATTTCCCGTGAGCCCCCTCACAGCCACAGAAACACATTACACAACTGCTTTCACGGACTAAAAAGAGCTTTTTGTGAAAATCGAAAACTCAATCTGATAGTCATTTAAGGTTTTACAGATCATACGCATAAAACTCCAACTGCTTCTTTGTCCGACCAAACTCTGGCCAAGTCTCCACCATTGTTTTGGATAGAACCACACAGGTAATTTGCATTTAATAAGCCTAGGCTTAGTTTTCCAAGCTTATTTCCAAACTGAACACACTCACACCCCTCAGGTTTAACCATAGAGCTGCTGTATTTATGACCTGCACCCTGTGGTGAGGTGCATTGTCTCTATGAAGCCTCCCGCGGTGCACTGACGCAATGCACAAGTTAAAGCCATCTGCCAGACAAGAGGTCAAAGAAACTGAACTGGCAACAGTTTTTAATTGGGAGCAGGGACACGGTGTGGCTTTGGATCAAATCCTAAGCATCTGTCCAGTCTAGTGAGTTGTTGAGGGAAGAAGATGCTAAATAAGACCATTCTGTAGAAGAAGTAACCCCTGTTACCAACTTTAGCTCCTTTTGTTTGGTACACCATCCACCAAAAACCCAAGATAATGACAGCCTGAAAAAGACTCAGCAGGGAATATCTGATATACTAACAAAGGGAATGACTGGCTTCGATCATGCTTGACCACAAGCCCCATATTCACCCCAGCCATCATTTTTCAGTGGTCAGGAACAGATCGCATTGTGTGTGAGTAGGTTTGCCCTTAAACTGGTCGAATTATGTTCAATCAATTTGTGATGGGTAGTTGGAGGAGGACCCAAGAGCAAGTGGGTTTGAAGTCGATTCAAAGAGCATTATTAAACTAAAAACCACAAAACTAAAAGAAAACCATAAGCCTTAACTGGCAAGGAAATAAGCCAAGGATTATATATATTCACCGAGTGTACCAAAGCCAGTCTTTCAGATGGGAAAAGAGGTGGAAGAGGAGAGCAGTGGAAAGCCAAAGTCAGCAGAAAAAGCCGGGTGTAAAATATCTGATGACATAGAGCACAAGTTTGTGTGAGGTGTGTGTGTCAGAGGGGTAGAAAACAGTGAAGATGACAGGATTTCTCCCTGTCCGGAACCAGCAACGCTACGATATCAGCCTTGCCGCAGGAGGAACGGCTGACAGACGCTGGCACATAGTTATTCTCTGACATCGCAGTGCTCTTTTCTCCATACGTCACCTGAAGGACTCTTTTAGAATCTGTCTCTGTCACGGTTCCCCTTTTTCTTTAATCTAATTTCTGCTTGTTTAGAGCTACAGGCTTCACGGTCCTGCAAGGTCTGAGCTGCAGCAAGGTAAACACGATCAAAGCGAGTATATTTATTCTTTTAAGAGGCTGTTTCAGTGTGAGGTCAAGAAGCCGGAGTAAAGCTTTTAAAACACTCGAAGTTAAAATGTGAAGGGAAAATTCTAAATCTTTTTCCATAAGTTGTAAATTATTTGGACAGTAATGCAAAAAAAAAACCCAGCACACAAATTGACTGCATCGCAGTAATCGATACATAATTCACTCGCTTACTTCACTAATAATTAATCTTTTGAGCCGGCTCTGCTTCACGTTTTATCTCAAACAGCAATGATTAGCTTGCAACTGCTAAGGAGGAGGCAGGTTGAGGTATAGCATCGCTCAGGGTGATAAAAACCCAGAAGGCTCCAAGAAAAGCTACTGAGGTCGCGGTTTTTAGAGGAGGCATTTCAGTTTGTTAAAGAATTCAGCTGAGAATGAGAATAATGTCGAAAGCACGCACTGGAAGTATTTCCTCTCATTGCCAGAGTAGGGAGATTAAAACTCCTCTACATTAAAACTGAAAACGATGACTGTGTTTGTTTTTTGTTTTTTATATTCATATCACTCAGCATAGTTACATGCACAGGTAAATCGAACCACGATTAGAGTTTGACCCGGCCATTTAACCGGACCATCATCCTTGTCTCACTATACATGCATAAGAGTTACATCAAGAAAGTTTAAGACATTCTGGCCTGGCTAACTTTCTCTGTGGGAGATTATTATATATAAGTGTAGCTAAAATCAGGGTTTTACTAAAGTGGAGTTACAATGTAGAAATGATTCAACCGACAGCCAGTCTTAATGGGCTGTTTGTTGGGAATTCTGCTACATTAATATTCACATGACTGGCAAAAAGACAGAGAAAATATGTAACTTTAAAATATGTGTAGAGTTCCTAGTTTCATTTGAGTCTAGTTGGGTGTACACATGCAGGGGTGCATGTTCTGGGTGTTTTAGTCCAGCTTTGAGAGCTTTGGTGGAATTACTCAGACTGTTTACAAGTGTTTTGAAGTCGGATTATGGCCCGACTATCACAGTACTTCTTTTTCTTTCTTCTAGCCATGCAAACATACAGATAGCGCAACATTTCCGAACATGTCCTCTCAGATAAATCAATATTCTATCATTCTACAAGGGATCTATTTTACTTTGTAGCAATGGTTCAAGCTGGTGATGCTGTAATGGTGTGGGGGATATTTTCTTGGCACACTTTGGGCCCTTTAGTACTAACTGAGCATCATTTAACCAGCACAGCCTACCTGAGTATTGTTGCTGACCATGTCATCCCTTTATGAGCACAGTGGAGCATCTTCTGATGGCTACTTCCAGCAGGATAATTCACCATGTCACAAAGCTCAGATCATCTCCAACTTCTATCTGAGTTTAGTCTATAATTGGTATCAGATAGGGACGTCACAATTACTTCATTTCACAATTAACCGCGTTATTAAATGATTGATTAATCGTAAAGGATCCTCAATATCATCACTTTACATAAAAGATCAAGTCTGAACCGTAACGGCAGATCGGCTCAATTTGGACAGAATGAAAACAAAGTTATTTGATAAATCATCCTGCAGCTTAGAACTAGTGCTTCCCAACCAATTTTCCTTGAAGACCCCAGGCATGCAAATACTAAAAAGCCGTGAGCCCCACCCTGTGCTGAAACCATGCTTGGTTTTATGCTTTCATTCGTGAGATTTTCAGCATAAGTACAGGACTCTGGCCGAGTCCTGTACTTCCCTGAAGCCAAAATTAAATTAACAACATAGAGCCTGATTTTGGGACAAATCATCTGCTCTGTGGTTTTTCTCAGGCACTTTTTATCAATAAATGTTGCAGGAAAAATCTAAGTTAAACATGAAGTGCTATAAAGTGTAGCCCCACCTGCTCCCTGACCTCCTGAACCCCCGTACATGGCCGAAGATTTATTGGATGCACAAGTTGTGTCCTAATAAATGGGGTTTTTTTAGAAAGAAAAAAAACTTAGGATACATGTTAGAATATTGTTTTACAGATTGTGATGACCTCTGTTTATTCACGTTGGGATCTGCTTTAAAAAGTTTGTGTTTTCAGGCTAAAACAGCAGTTCTCTGCGAACAAAATGTCCAGATGATTCAAAAAACTTGAGTGGACAGACTTCAACGCATCTCTGTGTGGACACGGTCTTAAATTTTAATCACAATGAACGGTCAATGCCTCGGGGACCCCCTGTGGCATTTGGGGGGGGGACCCCAGATTGGGAACCAATGCTCTAAACCACAGGTGTCAAACTCTGGTCCAGGTGTGTTGGATCAGAGAAACAAACACCTGCAGGATAGCGGCTCTCGAGGACCGGAGTTCGACACCTCTGCTCTAACTTGATAACTGTCAGAAACTTCAGAAATAGGGAGGATGACGTGTTTTTATTGGATTTGTTTACAGCTGTGACGAGACCAAAACCAGCTTCTTTCGTCCAGATACTGCCCAGTTCATCTTTTACTGCGGCACGAGTAATAACTTTGTGGTATGTGGGGTTAAAAAAGACAAAAATAATGATGTTTTTTCCCCCCACAGATTAATCACTTGCATTGACAGCCCTAATTAACACTTTCAGAAGGAGTTATCATGTTTATAGTGTTGGGAAACTCATCTTATCCCTCCCCCCACCCCTCCGCCATCTCTCTGTGTTGGATTCATATAATCCAACACCTCCTCACACCATTCTGGTAGTTTTATCATGCTTCTCCTGATCACAGCCCCCTTCCTTCTCTTCCCTCTCTTCCCTCTCATCCTTCTGTCCCTTCTGTCCCACACCGCTGTCTGTCTTAACCCACTTTTAGGCCGAAACAATAGAAACAATGAGGAGAGAGCCTCGAGGTGATGGGAGGAGATGCAGATCGGAGGGGCAGTACGGGTATCAAAGGGCTGCTCCCCATGGGGCGAGACACATAGAGTGACAGAGAGAGAGAGAGGGAGGGGGCTCTGCTTGCCATCTGCTGAGCTGCAGGGAGGAAATCAGGAGCTTCCAGAGGAGAGAGTGAAGCCCAGACGTACCTCCATATGTAGACCGATCCGAGCGGTTCTGGTTCTGATGGTGCTCCAGATCTGGTCTGGGAGGGAGGAGATGATCTGAGAGTTAACCTCAACCTCTCGCTACGGATCCATGATGCTCCAGTCACAGGAAAAGACTCACATGAAGCCCACTGGACACTAACGTCCTCCCTCCGTACCAACCGTCTGTGATGCACAGGTCATAAAACAGACCAGAGAATCCCGAACCCCCCAACACACCCTCCATCCAGAACTTTTACCATCAGGTATGCGGTTCAGACCAGGGGTGTCAAACATAGGGTCCGGGGGCCAAAACCAGCCCGCCAGAGGATCCAATCTGGCCCATAAGATGAATCAGATAAACATGTGAATAACATTGAAGACTGTAATGTTTTAATAAAAGTAACTGTAATCCCTAATTTATCCACATGAGGTTTCATTTTTATGATTTAATGTAAAACATTTCCAAGACCGGAGGATAACTTGTTCTACACACATGTGGAAATGTACACGTATGTACATTTAAAATAACTTCTAGATCTGGAAAAGTTACTCTGATCATAAAGTAACATCCTTGATTTTTCCCTTCCAGACACCTGAGGATTAAATGTTTGCTGGTTTTATTGATCTGCTGCGATCCAGAAGTTTAATTAATAAATGTGTCAAATAAATGAAATATGTAAATAAATATAAATAAAATGTATAAATCATATAAAATAACAAAATATTTTTATATATGAAGTTAAAACAACTTATTAGAAATATATCAAATCAATCAAATTCTAAAAAAAAAAGGTCGAATTCATTTTATAAACATTTATTTGACATATATTTTCAATATAAATATATATTCATATACAAAATATATTTTTAAATCATAAATATAAAATCTCAAATAAAACATGCAGATGTGTAACTGAAGCCAAATACAGTTGAAACTTCACTTGTTTTTTTCCAGAAATTTCCGGTTGTTCATTATATTTTCTAGAAGGACGTCATTAACGTAAACATCTCGCTAGTGTCCTTGTACTTCTCTGTACTAAAACAAAGTGGAAAAGCTTTGTTGTTATTTCACTGGTCCGGCCCACTGGAGACCGCCACTGGTTTATATCATGTAGTCATCACCTCCCAGCTCAAGCTCATCTTCAACCAGTTTAGTGCGGCGGTATCTCCGAGGCCTGCGCGACATTAGCTGAGGTAAACCTGAAACCTCACACAGGCCCATCAGGATGTCTCACTTCTCATCTTCTCCAACATGTCTGCCCACAGAGACAAGACAACAAGCCACATCTTTTCTTCTCAGAAGCTCTCGGGACCAACTGATGATAAAAAAAAACTGTCACAAATGAGCTGAAATTGATCTGATATTCAGTCGAAGGCAAAGACTTGATCAAGTCTGAAAAAGTTGAGGAACAGCTCTGAGCTGGGTGGTGACCCAACCAGCTGGACAGGACTGTGGACGTCGTGCATGTTTGCGTTCTGCATGTATAGGTACATTGTGGGTGCTCTGTATGTGTACTGTGGCGTATCAGTGCTTATAGCCGAGGCCAGTGAACACGGCGTTAATGAGTAACAGTACCTTCATTCAACGTGGACACTGACAGTTTGTTTGCATTAAGAACAGAAACACAAGCAGCTGTTGTTGCTGTTCAACAAAAACTTTATAAGTCCACGTCACGACGTCAATATGAACTCCCTGCAGCGGGAAAAAACTATAATAAAATAACACTTGATCCCGGGAGGCGAATTATAAATACTGTCAACTATAATAAACATTATCAATAAGAAATACTTGTAAATCCATGAATAATGAATCATTCTGGTAAAACTTTGCTCCTCCTGGTGATTATTGAAGAGCAACGTTAGAACATTTAGAGCCATTAAACTCAAACTTCCTGACACATTCAGGCATATTTCTTCACCACGAAGGCTTCCTGGACTTTTTCATGTTTTCTTCAAGCTAACCTGGATTAGCTAGCTCCATCAGCATGAGGCTTTCAATCTCAGGGTTGTGGGTTCGAGCACAGCGGCAACAACATCCGGTGGAGAAACCTGAAGCCCACACGGAAGTGCCAAAAAATTGTAGTCCCCCCCCATCTACTAGGGACTGGCTCCAGAAGGGAGCAGATCCCCATAGACTCCCATGTTAAAAAGACCAACTCTGCAGCAGAAATAAACATGTTTACAGCCTGGTACAAAAAACCATTTTAGGTTTAATAGGTCAAGTTTACCTTCATGAGGAAATTTATTTATATCTCATTCATTTAGATGTTATTCAATCTTAAAATTCTTCATAATAAGGGGCGTGTCCTTTTGATTGACAGGTGCCAGATATCCTGCAGCAAGGCGGCAGAGGGAAATGGACTGTACTTGTACAGCGTATTTCTAGTCATGTGACCACTCGAAGCATTCACCCATGCACACACACATTCATACAGCACTTATATTGAAACATACTTGGTGCTTTTCTAAGCATTCATACACCTGATAGGCACATCAGGAGGCAACGTAGGGTTCAGTGTCTTGCCCAAGGACACTTCGACATGTAGTCAGGGGAATCGAACTGTTTAGTAGATGACAGCTCTATCCACCTGAGCTACAGCCGGCCATAGGGCCCAGAGGGTAGAACAACCGCGGTTTTTAGCCGGCTAACAGCGCTCCTTAGCTTTAGCCAGCTTACCTCCGTTAGCTGGTTGGCTCCCGTTAGCTCTGGGTTAGCTTTGTTAGCTCGTAGCTACAGGCAGCTCAGAGTTTGATGGATGTCAATCATCCGTCCCCACGCTCACAGCCCCCCCTCTCAGCGCTACCTCGTCGCCCATTTTTGTATTTTCCAGGAGTGATGAGACGTGTGACGTTGCCAAGATGGCGACGGTGGGAACCTCCCAACGAGCCTCTTTTCAGCTCTTCAGAAACCTACGGGTCACGGGACAGACGGTCTGTCCGTTTATTTACAGTCATTGGTTGGAGCCCCATGTTGTGCATCAGAGCTTGATGTGAAACGTCCCTGCTGGACGACGGCTTCCATCGGCTCTCTGACTGTCTGTGAGCTCACAGCTGCAACAACTACTGAGATGATGTGGACAGAAACCTGCTGAACTCCAAGTCAGAAACTTGGGTTTGAGCAGAGAAGAGCACAGACGACCTGGTGAGGACATGGACCTCTACAGATCAGGAACTTCTAGATCCCTGCATGGAGCGATGGAGCTCCCAAACACACATCATCCTCATCCTCATCATCATCATCATCATCATCATCCTCATCATCATCATCATCCTCCTCCTCCAGGGCTTGAGACGACTTTTCTAATGTTTTCATCTGATCTGGACTTCTGGAGAGTTCCTGTTGTACAAAATGCAGTAAACTCATGTCCAGTGTGACTCTGCTAACCTCCCCCCCCCCCCCCCCCCCCCCCCCCTTATCCAGCTCAGCTATAAAAACCCACCGCTCAGTGTGGGAGGGGCCATATGAGCCAACTTTGTTTTCTTCAGTTTTACAACAGACCAGGAGGAATAAACATGATTGTACAACTTTATTATTTGCTGTGGAGGAAACGTCGCACGAAACAATGATTTCACAGGAAACCACATCTGATGTCAGATTACTGGTCGACCTTTCATCCCCGCAGAGGGACACACAAGCGCATGCACACGCACACCCACACACTAAACAAGTCAGTGTCCCAGAGTTCTCCATGGAAACCTGGTTAAATCAGAGAATATCTAATTAACAATGATGGTCTGCTTCTCCTCAGGAAAAAGGTTTCATAGAAGCTGACACACACACACACACACACACACACACACACACTACTCTCCATGTTAACACATGTCTACTTAATGGAAACCTGGATAACCTCTGACCGTTTCCCTTCAGAGGTCTTTAACACTTCCTGCTAATGACCTCTGCGTTGGCCGGGTGGTGTGTACTGGTCCCAGTCCCACAGATGGGACTGGGACCAGTGGTTCAAAACAACAAATCTTCCTGATTGTGTGATGACCTGGGAAACTCAAAAGAAAAAAAAGTCAAATGTGGACTAAAAAGTTTAAAGTTTTTGTTTCTAAAATGGTGAGAATTGAAGAATCTGGTTTCCCCGGCGGTCCGACTGAGGTGGAGGTGCGCCCGAAAAGCGAAGCAAGATGGTCGTAGACTGGCGGAGGGTTAGACGAAGGGGCAAGGTTAAGGTAGGCAAGGGTCAACAACAAGGAGGCAGAAACCCAGAGGGACGGGCTGAGCAGAAAAACACTGGTAGAAAACCAGAGACAGCTGGATCACTGGGCAGCGGAGAGTTAAATGCTATGTGAAACAGGTGAGCAGCATGACAGCAATCACTGGGCACAGGTAGAAACGTCAGGGACCTGGCCAGCATAGCACCAATCAGACGGTGGCAGATCGCTCATTTCAGGATCAATCAAGTCACCACGGAAGATTTAAAGTTCAAGAGGAGTTTCAGGCTCATGTTCACACACACACACTCCTCATAATCAACATGGAAACAGCAATATTTTAACAGATTTAGTTTGTTTGAATATTTTCAATAATAGCAACTGTAGCTCATATAGAGTGAAACTGGTCAAACTGGGGGAAAGAACGTGGAAATAGTTCAGTGGTTTTTAATACAAATGTGAACAATAAATGCATCAGCCGTAAGAAAACTGGAACCGTCCTCCAAAGTCTTCCAGCGCTTCATCACATTTCATGTAGAAATGACAGAAAACAATCATTTTTAATCCTTCAGGTTCCTCCAACTTCACCCAGAAAGATCCATCCAGTCATATCAGCTGACCGGCTGTTAGCGGGGTTATTGATTGATGGGTTAACTGTGATCAATAAAGCAGGGACAGCCAGGAGGAGAAAGGCCTGCAGGGCTGCAGCAGCAGGCAGGAAGGATGAGCCTTGTTACCATGTTTGGGAGGTTAAGCTGTGCAGCAGATGGGATGTACGGCCGCTCAAGCCTTCAGGCTTCCAGCTGTAGGACGCTGAAAACTCCCCAATCCAGACCTGACAACCGGGACGTCGGTCCATGTGCACATCACAACTCTCCGCAGATATCTGAATACAAGCAGCGACTCTGAAGTCTCCGGCTGTCGGCCATGTTTTCCTCATGAACGTCTTCCTTTGTTTACAAGGTGTTTTATTTTTTACTTTTATGTTTACATTGTATTCCTGACTCGTCTTCCAGCTGATTAACGCTCTTACCTGGTGATGGAGACTTTGTGCTGGAAGGAGAATAATAATGTTGACTCTGAACCTCGTAGCTGCTTTTTATTGTTATAGAGGCTCTAAACCAAACTCATGTTAGTTCAATCAGTGGGAAGGACAAGGAAGGAAGGAAGGAAGGAAGGAAGGAAGGAAGGAAGGAAGGAAGGAAGGAAGGAAGGAAGGAAGGAAGGA
>JAOXYM010000003.1:3423232-3434692 GCA_028567055.1 Leptatherina wallacei
TAAAGTTAGATGAACCCATGTGAAATTAAAGATAAGGTAAGGGACAAGTGGTGAACAGCTACAAACTCACCCACTTCTTCACAAGTATATATGATTATTTACTGCATGCTGGGGTAAAACCTTTTCTGTTTCAGTGAATCTTTCTTTAGTTTGATGTACTGATAAAAAAAAGTCACACAAAAATTAAATAAAATCGCTTTTTAATATCAAAGCATTGGGTTTTCTCTTGTAAATTTTCTGTAAACACTAACCCACAAACCCCTTATGCTTGGCTAGGTAAAATAACTTGTGCTGTCTTTTTACAACAAACATTTAAATGGCCTTTTAAGTACAGAAATACAAGGAAAATGTCATCAAAACTTAAAGTATCAACACTTCATAGCATCATGAAGGTGCTTTTATGAAAAAAAAGTACAAATTGCATAACCACCTTGTACCAAAAAACCCAGAAAGAAAAAAGTACATAAGCACATACATGCACATAACCAATATATTTTGCAATGTGACTTTTAAATAAATATTTCAGAACTGCAAACATGCTGAAGAAAACCTGAAGAAAATCATCATTCAGTCTTTGGCAGCAGTTTCTAAGTAAATATCTCATTTTTCACCTCAGCTGTGCCTTCACATCTTGTCTTTGTCCAAAAAAACAATAAAAAATCAGCAACTTTTAAAGGCAAATGTCGAATGAAGTTCTTCTATGTGCCAGTTTTATCTTTAACTACCAGAGAAAATAGACATACTGCTCGCTGGAGCTATTGATGTTTTGCTAAATGAAGAACTAACAGCGTGATAACAGGACTATGTCCACCCCACTTTCTCTGCCAAGAACAGGACTTTAAGTTAACAATGCTCCCTAATTATGAACAATCACAGCATTATAATTAACTAGTAAGAGAAAATGTGTTTGAGTAAAAAAAAAAAAAAAAAAAAATGGTTATCTGGTCTGGAAGAAAAATGTTATCCCCCGGTAAGATCTCTGGTATCTCTGAGGCAACTGGGAAATCAGATATGACAGTGGGATTTGTAACCTGTTGATGGACACACGAGACAGGAACTGGGTGTCGGAAACTTCAATATCTTCATCGGGATCTTCAAAGCTACAATCATCTTTCTGTTCCGACAGACTGGGAGAGGAATCTGACGGAGGTTTGGGCTGAAGATGATGTAGAAACGCAGCTTGGGAAGCTTGACAGTGTTATAAATTGAGGCATCATCAGAAAAGATGTTCTGCTTAAAGACCCCACACCTCAAATCTGAAGTCAGATTCGTGACCTTTAAAAAATAAAAAAAGATTCTTCCCCTCTTTCATAATGTCATTATATCCAGCACTGGTCTCCATAACAACCTTTCTCCTGCCACCTCCCTGTTTTGCCCTGACCTGCTTAGTTTCATTTTCGTTCTTGTGTATCCAGCCAATCTCAGTTGTCCGTTGTGATTTACGTGTGGGATGTGGTTGAGAAGATTCCTCTTCATTTTGTCTGTTTTCTTTTCTCAACTTCATTTTCTCTCTGAGTTTCCGTTTTGAGAGTGGCTTTTTGATTTTTACAAAAGCTCAGAAGTGCAATTCTGTGTCCATATGAGGGAACGTAGTTGGCCAAAGCTGAATCATCCGTGAGCTCAATGACATCTAAGTCGATCTGTTAAAGGAAAACCTTGAAGACAAAGAATTTAATGCACAATAGGTTTGCATGTGACGTGTTATCTTATTCATTTATATCTTTACTCATTTATACGTTTATTACAAATTGTAAATAAATGTTACACTTTAAATTTGAAACATTTTCTTCTTTATAAATTATATTTTTTAATGATATATTACATTTTAATTGTACTTAATTTTTTTTAATAATATACATTATATTTATGCATCTACATATCTAATTTATGTTACATATTTACACATGCATTAGAACTTCCAGATCACAAAGCATCTATAAAATCACTAAAAAACAATCTCAAGTATCTGGAAGAGTAAAATCCAGTTTTTTCCCTTTATGATCAGTTAACTTTTCACAATTTAGTAATTCTAAATGTACACCATATATGTCAATTTCCATGTGTGCAGTAATCCTGACCATCTGAACTGACCCCCCCCCCTCCCTCATCATAGAAACTGAAGTCACATCTATTATAAAATATGGAAGTTATCCTGGAAATGTTTTACATTTAAAATAAAAAACATCACATGGACAAATTAAGAATTATAGTTCATTTTTATTAAAATATTACAGTTAACATCTTGTATGTTATTTTCATATTTACCCAATTCATTGGTAAATGCTTGGACCCTGTGGCGGGCCCATCATGGGGTCATCAGTTTTACAAAGGACAAAATGTGTGTGTGTGTGAGAGCGTGTGCACGCACCTGGAATACGCTGGTCATTAAAAACATTTTATTTACATGGTAATTTGTACAAGTGAACAAAAATCTTGTGAAAAACAGTTTGTAAACTCACATTAAGACCAGCAAAGAGGTTTTTTTTTTTTTTTTTTCCCACCAGAACAAACTGATAAAACACAGAGAGAGAGAAGATCCGGTGCAGACAGCATCTGCGAATCATTTCAGTCCGAGGGAGAACACACAAACGTCAGAAACAGTCCCTGAGGAGTTGGGTAAGGTTTGTAGAGTCCACACATTCAGCCCCAATCAGCTGGTTTGTTCAGAGCAACAGACAGGGAAGAAAAACACACGTAAAGCAAACTATCATAAAAATCTACCGGACAGTCGAGTAGACGTCTCCTGAGGTGCCGAGTTCGCCACCGTGTTTAGGTCGGGATCCATTTATCATGACGGTCAGGGCTGAGGAGGGACATCCACTCATACAGGACAACATTAAGGGCAGGTTCAGTGTAAGTGCAGCAGAATCATTATTTTTACACTCGTCCCTTTGCATACACAGTATACAGATACTACATCCTCCAGCCTCGTCTGTCCAACTGAATACACACTTTCTATTTCTCTTAACCTGTCAGGGCCCGATAAGTTGGACAACTATCATAAAAAGACATGATAAAGAAAAAAGAAAAAAAAATTCTTAGGCAGCAGAAAAGGACAAAGGATAACACGAGAGAAGCTCTAAAACACAAATAACAACAACGTAAAGTTTAAAATGGGTTCAAAGTTTCCGAACAACAGATCCGTGTGTTTGATGCTGGGTGGAAACAACGTTATCGGTACGGGGCCAAGCTTCTGATTGGAGCCCTCAGCTGTCAATCATTTCTGACAGTTCCTGCAGCAGGTCGTCCTCTCCCATTTCTGGATCCACGTCTCCCTCCAAGTGATCGCCTGTAAACTGGTTGATGAGTTCCTCGAAGTCGTCCACGGCGGAGGTGGAGGCAGCCACGTCGGCGCTGGAGGCGGCGCGGGAAGCTGCTGTGCTCGCTCGCCGCGATCTGGACTGAGGAGGACTTCTCAGGATGGGGCTGAAGGGGACAGAGAAGTTACGTTAAAATGATGTTTTTCTGAGAACAGATGGCGTAGAGTGATGGACAGATGGTCAGGTGGACGAATGTCCCAGTTTGAGAGGATTTTGGGACAGAGGTTATTCTGACTGCTCAGACAGTTTTAGTTTTCCTGTAGCAACACATCATGATGAACAGGACACATCAACTTCACATTTTACAGTCCTGAGGAATTATTTCTGTGGGATCCGCTGTAACAATCGCTGTGATTACAAGTATTATGAAATGAATGAATAAAGCTCCCTTCACCCCTGCCAGAAGGATAATTCAGCTTAAAATAAAAAAAGTCTACCTTTGTGGGACTGCACAGGCCTCTCTGACAGAAGCGCTGCTGACGGATGGTTTGGCTTCTTGGCCTGGACTCTGCTTGAAGACGGGGACCGTCTGAAGCTCCTCTCTTGGTGGGCTGCTGGAGTCCTGCAGGGTGGAGGGACTACGAGGCACCGCAGAGGTCAGCTGAGCCTCTACATTCAACGATGAGAGAACCTGACGAGTAAAGACAAGTGGAGGTCATTCACAGTTTCAACTGATCAGATTCTCATCATACATGTAGCGTGTTCTCCGTCATTCTGTCCAAGTCATTTACTGTAGGAACAGTAATGAAAACAAAGAATTTAACTCGTGTCAGCGTGAGTCAGTTACCTGTCTGTCTCTGCATGACGACTCCTGCAGTGGCTCCTCCTGAACTGTGGAGGCGCTGTTCAGAGGTTTGACAGCAGCCACAGCGGATCGCCCTGCTCCCCTCTTCTTCTGGCCCGGCTTCACCTGCACCGCAGGCTTCATGATGGATGGCTTCACGTTCAGTTTGGGCCTCACTGAAAAAAGTTTCAATTTAATTTCAATCAAGTAAAACTTTATCATCAGGACCATTTAAATCCTATTCGGACCCGATTCGGATCAGATTCTGGAACTAATTCAGACCCAATTGGGAGCCTGATTCAGACCAGAGTAGGAGATCATACTGGGACCAAGGTTAGTGGTTACCTTTGGAGTCTGCAGCGGGTTCTGGAGGTTTCATCTGGTTGTTCTCAGCAGCAGCTCCATCATGAGACCCAGGAGCTTTTCTGCTTGGTCTGGCTGAGGACTTTGCAGCGGAGGTCCTTGTGTTTCTGTCTGGGACCTCCCTACAGCCGACCTGGGTCTGCTGCTCGATCGTGACTGAGGCCACTGTTGCTATGGCAGCAGCTGTGTCCAGAGTATTGTTTGCAGGGGAAGCAGATTTAGGTGCAAAGGAAACATGTTTATGATCCGGGACTTTGGAAGAGTTCAACGGTGTGAGCCTTGTTTTAGGAGGAAGCTTCCTCTTCAGACGGGAGCTCGGCTTCTCAGACGACTCCGCCTCATCTGAGCTTTTAGCCTGTTCCTCCATTTCCTGTTTTCGAAGGCGCTTCTCCTGCATGATCTCCTCGAAGGTCTTGACCTTGACCTTGTTACTGGTCTGGGGAAAGAAAAGTCAACGTCAGCTCCAGTCTGACCACAGTGAGGACAGAAACACCACACAGAAGATGCAGAACGTACCTCCGGTGCAGCGGCGGGAGTTTTTAGCGGCTTCTCTTTACCCTCTGCAGGCTGCTCTGCGGTGACGCCGCCCGCTGTAACAAACAGGAAAAATGAGACGATTCAGACTTCCATGTGAAAGGTGTTCATCACGTTGATGTAACAAGCCTGCAGCACACGGGCCTGAACGGTGAACAGAGGGAAGCCATGTCTTACTTTGGGCCGGTGGCTTCTTGAGGCGCAGCAGTCGAGGTTTCTTGGCCCCGTTCTCTTCAGAGTCAGAGCTCTTCTTGCTCTCGGCCTCCACGGCCTGCTGAGCCTGCAGCCTTTCTGCCTTCTCCCTGCGAATCTCTTCCAGGGTCTTCACTCTAACTTTCCCTTTACTTGTATCCTCAGGACTGGAGCAGGCCGTGTCCGACTCCCCTGGACTTTTGCTCAGAGTTTTCTCCACCATGAGTCTGGTCCTCTTTGGGCTGGGACTCTGCTCCTGCTCCTCCGCCTTCTTCTTAGCCCGAAGGACCTCCGAGAAGGTTCTGACGTGGCTGATGGAGGCGTCTTTCACAGTGATGGCCCGTTTGACCCCTTTAGATGCTTTAGTTGCGTTGGTCTTACTGATTTCTGGACTACGTTCTGCAGGAGCATCTTTCTGGCTCTGAGACTTTCCCGCCTTCTCTTGTCTGATCTCCTCTAAAGTTTTGATGCGGATCTGCTCCGGAGCTTGCGCGACCACCCCGTTCTTCTCATCTAGAAAACATGAAAAGAAAACCGAGCTTTCATCAATGCATGTATGGACCATGGAGTGACTCAGGGTCAGCTCAGATTATTCTCAGACGTCTTACCTGGAGGAGGGGGTCCAACAGGAGCCGAGAGCAATCCAAGTCTCTCCTTTACAGGTTTCGCTGCTGAAGAAGCAGAGGAAAGATGTTTACCTTTCTGAACGTAACGGCAAACTTAACACCTTTCATCAGCCTGATTTTATCAAGAATCTGCAGTCTGTGGCTTCCCGTGTCCATCTGAAGAAAACTCACCTTTCTGAGAGGATGCTGATGGTTGTTCTTCCTCCACAACTCTGCCCAGACGCTCAGCCAGACTCCTCCTCAGGGGGAAACCTTCCCTGCACTTCAACCCTGCAGAAACAACCGACCATGAGCTTCTCATCTCATTCAGCGCCATGTTGAGGACATAAGGCCGGAGCGGGAACTTACCGGGGTCAGGAATCTTTCTTCCGAGCCTTGTCGCCACGCTGCTTCGTGATCTCCCGGTTTCTTCAGGAACAGGTGGGTCTACAACACAAAGCATTGTGATGAGGCAGAGGGCCACATAAAACCTGGCAGGATTAAGTAAATTCTGCAAGTCTGACACCAGCAGGGGCTGCTTCAGCTTCCCAAGGCTCCATTTTGCATTAATATAGCTTCTCTTTCATTCTTATGCTGATGATTTCCAGATACTTGCACTCTAATAAAACAAATCATTTAAAAACAGAGGACATTCTGTCGTGCCTCGTTTCCACCGACGGGTCCGGCACATGACTGTATGATCAGGAAACCCTTATCTCTGTTGCGTTTCCACAGCAACCGTACCATTACTTGGTAGGCGGGGGGGGTAAGACGCATCAGATGAGGCAGCGAGCAAAGATGAACTGGATTTAGAAAAAGAGGCCTTTGAGAGACTCATTCATGCTTTTTGTTGGACTCCTGCAGGGATCTCCAATCCAAGAGTCAGAGTCTTCCAGGTCTGAGATATTTCCCTGCTGCAACACACCTGATTGAAATTAACAGACTTGTGCAGAGCTTGACAACAAGCTGTTGAATCCATTGAATGTGAATCAGGTGTGTTAGAGCAGTGAAACATTTATAACCTGTAAGACGGTGGCCCTTGAGGACCAGGATCGGGGATCCCTGGACAACTGCAATGCTCTGTATGTCAGAGCACATCTCACCTGCTCTGGCTTCATTTCACTGGTTTCCTTTACAAGGTATCTGAGCTGTTCCTAAGATTAGGCAGAAACTGGGAGGGGATTTTGCTGTGGAACCAGCTTTCTTCAAACTTTAGGCAGGGTTCCTCCTCGTCTATTTTTACATCCTTTCTTAAAACCCACTTTCAACCCGGACTGAGACGATGGTTTTATCTCTTTTAATGTTTTTGGTCAAGAAGAATAAAGTATTAACTGGAATCCCTCCCCGTGCAGTTGAGGGTCGAAAGATATTTCTAGTGACTGTATGATGTTAAAAAACATGCCAAGTTCCTTTTGATCACCTCTGGACTCCAGGAGCGTTGGGCGGAAAAATGACTGGATGTTTTCTTTTTCTCTGCTGGCGGAGGTTTCTGCGCTCTGAATGGGGTAACCTGTCCTCTTCATGCTGGCCTTCAGGGCCTTCCGGAGCCGGATCTCCTCCAAGGTACTCACTCCGAAATTAAGCGAATCGCCTTTAAAAAAAGACAGTATCTTTACATGCAGGAAACTTGAGATGTGGGAGGTCACAGCTTCAATTCGTCTGCCTGCGCAGCCTCACCTGATCTGGATAACTTTCTTGGCGAAGGACCGCCTCTTCCATCATCCCCCTCCTCTGAGAACTGGTCTGGAAACAGACAGACATGTGAGCTAAGAAGAAAAGGGAACATCTCGCCTTAAAACTCTCTCTTTGAGATGAAATTCATCTTACCATCTTCATCCTCATCATCATCTGCTGGATTAATGACAACGGGTGGGTGAGTGGGGCTTGGTACGAGCTCCTGAGAATCTGTCTTGATGATGCCTCTGAGCTGAGGATTGGCTGTGGTGGGCAGAGGAGTGGCAGGTGGAGGAGCTGGTTCTTCAAGTTGCTGCTCCTCAGTCTTAGTCTGGCCTGCTGGAGATATAGATGTCATCATCACCATCGGGTCTTTTTTAATTAATACTCTTTTTTTTTTTATTCATTAATACTCCTTTTTGAAACAGTCCACTTACCTTTATCCCGAGGGACGAAGATGCCGTCTATGCAGCGGGGCTTCTCATGGAGGAAAGCACAGTGTGGCTTCTGGCAGCCGGCTGGCTGCCTCTCCCAGTAACAAGGGATCTCCTTTCGGTTCTTCTGTTGGGATTAATGAGATTAACATGAAACCATGAGATGGATGGGTGGTTTTGATCAAGTAAAACCAGTCATGATGAAAAATATTTATGGCATACTTTTTTGTGTATATACGGTGAAAAGAAGAAACGATGCACTGATGTAGTGCGCTTCTTAAAACCCTTTAATAAGTGGCCATTGCATATTGGTTTTCATAGTATGACGTCTCTAAATGACAAAGGTACGGTGGCCTGGAAGTGCAAAACAAATTAACATCCACATAAACACTTTAACAAATTGACTGGCCGGTTTGGGTTGGGCTCAGGTGGCTCAGGTGGTAGAGCGGGTTGTCCAATAACCCCAAGGTTGGCGGTTTAAATCCTGCTCCTGCCCCAGTTGAATGTCACGTTTCAGTTAAAATGTTAAAGTGTTTCAATGGATGTAAATTTGTTTTGCACTTCCAGGCAACCGTACAAGAGGTTTTAACATACTGAGTAAAATCTACATTCTGTCCCATTTATATTGAACTGTATGTTGATCATGCTCTTAAAGATATCTTAAATTTTAAAATGAAAAATCAGAGTGTAACATTTAGATCTCTTCTTTTTTTCAAAATCAGCTTTGATGGTGCTTGAGTTTATGTTTGATATGTGTTTTTGGTTGTAATTTCTCTCATTTATGCCGCTGCCGTCTTCGACAGGACACGCTTGTAAGAGAGATTTTTAATGTCAATGAGCCCATTTTCATGGTGAAACAATACGTTTTGAAAACGTCGTTTTTCTCACCGTGATTTCCATGTGGCGGAACTTGCAGGTCGAACGGAAGCAGCGTCCCTCCTCCCACAGGTTGCAGACGATCTCGTTGCCCCTGGCTGCCTCACAGTGCCTGAACGGACAGCTGTCCCCCTGCACATTAAACAGTAAGCTTACACTCTTCGTTCTGTTCACTGTTTGATTGAAGGTGCTGCGAGCGTAAACCAGAGGCCTGTGCAGAGACGGCTTACTTTACTGCAGGTAGAGTAGTAATAGAAGTAGCAGTCATCTCCATGGTCGGTCATACTACTGCTGGTACGTGGCTTAAATGGTGACGAAGACCCAACAACTGGTTCTCTTCAGACCCAACAGGACTCTCCCTGTAAACACGTATCAGAATAGCAGATGCTCTCTTTTTAACGAATCTACATATTTACACCAAACATCAGTCCTTTAGCCACACCGCTCAATGCTCCACCATTACCTGAGGTGGCTGAGAAGCGGACTCCCTCTTGAGTGCACTGCTGGTACGGTGTCTCCACAGAAGTATGGAGTCCTGAAGGAACACTTGATCCATGAGATAAGAGGAAAAGTGGGATGGGTCGCCCAGAGAAACTTCTCAAGAGACATCTTTATCCCAGTCAGACTGCTAAATAGTACTGATCGCAGATGTAATAGAGTCCTTGGGATTTTTTTTTTAAATATATAATTCACTGGGGTGACTAATAAAAGAAATAAACAGGGGGACATAACAGCGAGACAAATTAAAAAAAAAAAAAAAAAACTTAAACCGATGAGACAAAAAGTAGCAAAAGGTGGGCTGATGGTTGGGGAAAAAAATCTTCCAACTTCTTCTTGGAGATGGTGGTATTCACACCCTTGGTGGTGGAAAAAGATGGATAGGGTACTCTGGCATCTAGGGGGGTTTCAGCTGTTTAACAATGCTGAAGAAGGGAAAAAAAATCTTCTGCTTTCTCACAAGGACAAACTATCCATATCCGGGGATCCCCAAAGAGGGCCAAGAGAGCTGTTATACACCTACAAATCAATTAGGGAAAAAAAACACTCCCCACAAAACTGAAAGAGGGTTAATGAGACAGAGATACAGCAAACAAAGCAGAGACATTTCAAAACACACAAATATCCTCCCAGTTCTGACTCAGCTGGTGTTTGGATGCACCAGAGATCCAGGAGCTCTGCCGAGGGAAATCAACCCATATTCATACAGATTTCATGTTAATAACCTAAAACCAGGAACCACTAAATCTGAGGCTTCTGGGGGCCTGGTTTGTCTGTACACAAAGGCCTTCACCTCAGTGTGACGATCAGCCTGAACAAATGCAGAGCAGACCATTTTAACGAACTGTTTGCAACACCTGTGCTAAAATACCTGGCTCAAAATATAGATACGTCAGTCTATAGAAATATACAATCCGAATACAGTCAATTCCTTTCGGCCACGATCTTCGTCAAGGAGGAGTTTAATGTTAATAAAATAAACTTTTATTACAGTATACAGGACCAAAACGTTTAAAAATACAGGTAATAAAAGAACCACATACTTACTGTAGAATAATTAAGTTGTTCAAAGCTAGCTGGAACAAGCTACTAGCACTAGCGCTTTCCACAGTGATGGAATAAAAATCATTAACCTACGTCGATGTGGATGTAATGGTTTGATAAGTTAATGAATAAAAATGTTAAAAACACATTTTATAATGCACTTTTGACAACTGACACGAGTTAATGTCTCAGTTTGGGTTATTTTGTCTCAGGCTACATAACAAGAGGCCGCGACCTTTCTCTCTGGATAACCGTTAAGATGGCTGTTTGGTTATTATCGTGCTATTCAGTTTCACGTTGTAAACCGACGAGAAAACAGCTAAATGTATGTTGTGAACTATGTAAGTGGTGTTAATTACCAGTTTAAGATGTTTAAAGATTATTTTTAAAAGTTGTGAAATACAGGAGTCCGGGTCCCGGCTCGGTCAGTACAGCAGCCGCGTTGAAACTAAAGTAAAATGGCGGCGAATGCATAAAAATACGGAGGTGGGCCGGTCTAACGGTGCATTTAGGCTCGAGTGGAAAGATGGGATATTTGTTTACTCTACTGTTCACAAACCTGTGAGCTGATTTGCGCCATGTCATTAAGTCACAAAGCAAATAATAAATAAATACACATCTACATAAAAAAATGATGATTAATCTACTTTATTTATGTTAGTAGGTATGTTTATTTCTTAAATTATTCGTATCATTTCACTTCATTCGTCAACACGATAGTTATACTACATGATAGCAATATTTCAGACGTTTTTTAAAGCGGCAAAGCTTGCTGTGTAAATGGAAAAAATAGGATTTGAATAAAGGGATATTTCACTGCTTTTCTGTCATGTTGGCCAGTTTAGATCAGATACATTGATCAAAAACAACATTACCTTACAAGGATATAGATGATTTCCTGTATAACACAGTTTGTGATTCGTATAACCATGATAACATTTGTGTTTTTGTATTTTCCAGCTTTTTTAGATACAGCCTACAAATCTGCTTAGAGAAGGTCCTAAAAAAACATCTCATCAAAAAACAACATAGACTGGTCAAATATGGATTGAAATATAATTTAAGATAGATAGATAGATAGATAGATAGATAGATAGATAGATAGATAGATAGATAGATAGATAGATAGATAGATA
>JAOXYM010000003.1:3437061-3447382 GCA_028567055.1 Leptatherina wallacei
TCAGCTGGTCAAATGACATCATTCTATCACTTTCAAATAGGTCCTTCAAAGTTTTAATACCTGCATTTTCCCACATACCAAAACCTTTATCTGACATCCCTGGAGGAAAAAGGATCTCTTTTTAAAGACTTTGTTTCAGATGGTCACTGTGCCAGAAAATGTACATAAATTTTGCACTTTATGTAAATACGAAAGAGTTAAATCCAACTGGGTTGTAATTGATCCGACTGCCACAAGAGAGCAGTGTAAAATATTTCATCATTATGCCACGTCATTCTGGTCCTGACAAACCATTGAAGTGTTTCTTCAGATGGGAATAATATCAAATAAAATATGGATATGAATCAGCAATCATTACGGTCAACGTCAAATTTATTTCTATAACACATTTAAGATAAAGATGTTGGCCAACATTCTCTAAAGTCAAAACAAAGATTAACAGCTGACATCAAGGTACTAAAATAAATTATAAATCAATTCAAACAATCAGTGCAAGGAAAAGGAGACAAAAACACAACAAAACAAATGATAAATTCAGATGTTCTCCTTCACGAGGAGAAGAGGTGAGTCTTCAGCAGTGAGTTGGATTTGTCACCAGCCTGAGCCGTGTGTTTGTGGCAGGTGAAAGTGTTCCACAGCGTTGCAGCAGCCATTGTAAAAGCTCGGTCCGCTCTGAGTTTTCATCTGGATCTGGAAACATCTCAGAGAAAGTTGGTTGACCTCCGAGCTCTAACAGAGGTGTGGATGTTCAAAATATGAGCTGCAGCATTGTAAACAATACAGACATGACTGATCCAAACCAGTGTACTAAAGGGATACCGTGTGACTTTTGTTCACTAAGGGTCCTAAACCTTTTAACTTCCCCCCAAATTTTTTAACCTTGTTTCTCTTTCTGGTCTCCTCAGACACCATTTTCACCTCCTAACTTTGTTCAGCCATGACAAACTTTAGATGAAGAGGAGGAGAAAGTAGCACAAAGCAGAGCCTCTGTGTTTATAGAGGAGGAGCCGTAAAGCAAAGACCTCCAGGTCACATGACCCCATGAGAGACGCATCCTCTCCTGCAAAGTTACAATGTCTGGTTTCTGAAGAGGGCAGCTCCCTCGGAGCAGCGACACGCGTCAAACACTGTATATTGACCCCAGAAATCATCCATTATTACTCACATTAGGCTGATATTTGGGTCAAAAGTTACACAGTATCCCTTTAAAATACTAATCCAGTCAAAAATGTTTTGAAATAATAACTTGCTGGAAGTCTTTGAGGGGGGAAGTATGGCTTCACTGCCTCTACAACTGCAATGATCTGCTTCTCCATCTTAAAAGAGCTGTAAAAAAAAATCACACCCAGTTTTCTGCCAGCAGAGCGACTGTATGGAAGCAACAGGCCAAGAAGGCCACTGTCAAACCATATCTCTTCAGTCTTACTTTAAATAGAATGGAGAAAATTTGACTGTAGCCAGGTTTTAAAGTTATTAAGACAGTTAAATGGGTTGTTGTGGATTTTCACTGCCTGGTTTACCTGAATGTTGTTGGCAAAACAATTAAATTGAATGTTACTTTTGCGAGAAAAGAATTGATTCACATAAGTATTGCGATTTTTGGTTTTAAAATGATATTTTTACATGTGATGTGCATGAAAAAAATCATTGATAATAATGGAAGTTTAGAATAATGACTGTAAAAGATTTGGATCTGGTGTTTCTGAGAGTTTATCTCACCAGCCATTTCAGAAAAGCGCCAACCGGAAATGGTGTATTTTATAATTGCAACCGGAAGTGGGGTGTTTTATTTTGGTGAGTGACGACGGAGCGACTTGAACAGGGTTTGACAGTTGACTCATCTGGACTTGTTGTATCGCATGTCAGCGTTGAATGCTAACTGAGTAAACTTTAGATTAGCTTCTCCGACAAGCTAACAACATTAGGAGTTAAAGGCGAACTGCTTTCTAGTTCAAACCAGTCCTAATGGCCGCTCTTCAGGTACGTGAGTCAGGTGAACACCCAAGTTGGCATGAATTAGCATTAGCATGTTGCTAGCAGAGGGTTGGCTAACTGAGAAGGGAGGGCCATTTATTAGCTGCAAGGTAACGAACAGGTAACACCGATAGTTGCTGGGGCGCTAGCCATGTTAGCATGAGCTCCTGCACCTGCACGACTGTTTGTATGTTACTTTAAAGATCTTGTTTGTTGACAGCAGAATCTGATGTCTGGGTTTTCTCTGGACCTGGGACCACTGAAGGAACCTCTTGGATTTATTCGTGTCTTAGAATGGGTGAGTAAAGTCTGAAAGTACTGAAAGTGATCAATAAATGACAGTTCTGAGCACATTGAAATACGTTTTTCTCAATCGTGTCCAGTCGTAGTTTCTCAGTGTCCCTTCAGTTGATCCTCGTGATGTTGATATTTCCTCCCTAATGGTCCATCCCACTCTGACAAACTGGACGAGGCTTCCTTCCAGGCGTGCATGTAACAAAGTGTGAAGACAAATTAAAAAGGAAACGTAACTTTAAAAGTTAGCAGGTCTTTGCTTTGACCTTGTTGAGTTAACCATTTCAACCTATGTGAGGCTGTAAATCCTTCCCCTGTCCTATTATAAGATATGATGTGTACTCTCTGCTGTGGTGGTTACCAGGAAATTCAAAGATATTTGAAGAGGCTATCTCCTAAGATAATATTTGTTTCTTTGTAGCACACAGAACAAGAGTAATGTTTGCATGTGTTGAAGATCATATAATATCTGGCCGGAAATTAAAAAGCAGGACAGTCTATCTAGACGGTCTATCTATCAGTCTAAAACAGTCTATCTGAAGCGAGGAATGACGGAGTTACAGCATCCTGTTGCTGATTAACCATCATTATCCACCACTCCTCACTTGAGAAAAGTGTATTTAAAATGGTCTTTTCTACCATTTAAATTGACTGTCTGATGGTTAAGTTCATGATCAGAAATTAATGAATAACATGTGAGCTGAACTTTGATCACAGCGTAATATTTTCTGTTATTTCTTTGAATCAATCAAAGGTATCCTGTCATGGAGACATTAATGAATAGTTCATTTAGAAAAGACGGGCATATGAAAGAGTACCCGGAGAGAACCAACGCATACACAGGGAGAACTCCACACAGAAAGGCCACTCTTTGGAACCCCTCCCCAGTTGGAACCAACAACCCCTCCCAGTTCACACCCCTCCCAAGGCTCAAACCAGCGACCTTATCGCTGTGAGCAAACCACCACACCACCGTGCAGTCATGTGTTTATATGTTCAGTTTATTAACTTCGTTAAAGTTAGTATAAATATCCTAAATATCCCTTTTTTCTCTTAATTTTCTTCTCTTTGAGGTCGGAAAGTTAACGTGATGCGTCTTTAAGACTTTTGGAAAATCTAATTTGGTTTATTTAATTGTAGATGTGTTTATACTGCATGCAGTTCTGTTTACAGTATGACCTCATTCACGTTCATTCAGCATGTAACTCGTACACAGATGAGCATGATCCGCTGCAGTCGCATCCATTTCCCTCTTTTTGTCGAGTCAGACTGGACCAGCAGCTCTTTTAATCACTGTGGGGTTTTTTTTAAATTTTATTTTGTTTTGACGTTTTTTTTAATCAAAGAAAAAAACATTCAGCCTGATGAATAAAAATTATTTTTTACATGTTTTTTTTTAATTTTTACGAGAGGTAAACTACCCCATTTACCACAACTGTGTTGTGTTAAACACGAGTATTCATACAAGAAGTTAGCCAAACTGATAAACTTATTGATAAAACAATAATCTGCTGGATGGTGTGGACGGATTATAATACATTTGTCTCTTTTTACTGTGTGGACAGTAGATCCGAAGGTACATTTCTGTCTTACACATTTCAGTTTTGTAAAACTCTGCAGTATATTTTCCTTTGTTTTCTGTCCAGTTCACGGCCTCCTCTCCTTACGTGTAAACAAGTGTTTGTGTCAGGTCTTGTGACTGAGCAGGACTCCCACCGTATACAGGCTCTACAGTCTTTGCTCTTCTGTTCCCATCACTCAGTTCTGAAATCTGATTCAGATTTTCTTTTCCAGAAGTTCAGCTTCAGTTTGTGAATTTGCTTCAGTCTGAGGTTGAAGTCCGCTGTTTGTATGGTCTCAGAAAGGCCTTCTTGTCTTTTACCGTCCTGGAAGATGCCTCGGAGGAATATTCCTCAATGTTTCAGCCTGTAAAGGTGGACGGAGAACCTTTTTTTTCCAGTATTTATGTAGTTATTAAGCTGTAGTGGGATGTTGGAGACGGTTGACATACAGTCGAAGGTGTTTGTGTAAGTGCTAACCTTGTGACTCTGTTCCTGCCACTCCCTGACCAGGATTTGCAGCCTGGAATGTGTCAGTCTGGGAGTGGACTGGGGGTCTGGACGGTGAACCCCTCCCTGTCTGCAGGCTTTATTTGGGTTGCTGTCAGAATGGCCCCGGGGCGGGGGGGGGGGGTCAAACCAGGGCTGAGATGAAAGCTGAGCAATGTTGTGGAGAGTCAGAGACACCTGAAAGATGAAACCCATTTCTGAAAATCCTGGTTAAATACAGCACTGCGTGTGTGTTTGTGTTCTTTATCTGCTTGTTTTTACTCCAAGTTGTTGGTGTGCTCCGGCCCGTTGTTCTCCCGATGATCGGAGAATGTACTTTGGTAGACGTGGGTGTTGGTGAACAAAGGACATTATTCTTGAGAGAAAGTACGGAAGCAAAAATCACATGACTCGGAGCGAAGCTTTCTATTGGAGGAACGATGTACTGGGAGGGGTGAGACGTGTGTGTTTCCACAGATCATTAACAGTTACTATATCCCCACTGTGAGATGACAACATTCAGACTGAACCACTGACAAATGATGGAAAAGAGGCAGACCTGTTAGTTTCATACAGCTGCAACACTAGTGATGAAGAAACATACCGTAGTTACCTATCTCACGTAATGTAAAAAATGTTGGTGGAAGCTAATGTATATTAATAAAAGCCAGCATGTTGGTGGAAGCTAATGTATATTAATAAAAGCCAGCATTGTAATCTTTGATATTTCAAATTTCCTCAGGGCCCGAGAGCGGAAGGTTTTAGTGGACAGTGATGTGTTTAATGTCAGCCTGTACTGAGTGTATGACACAACCTGGGGTGAATGAAATCCCACTCAGCTCTGTTCCCAGTACTGTCTCTATTTTAGCATGTAACGGCTTTCCTTTAAAAATAGTATGAAATGACAGCAGGCAGGATCTCAGCGGCTTTGTTGGGCCCTTGTACTCTGTTCACTGATGCACCGCCCAGTCCTTCCTGGCTCAAATAAGGCTTCTGGAGTTTGATTGATTATCCATTTATTTGATGTCACTGGGAAATGAACCTGTTAATCCTTCCACTCTTCACCGCAACCATTGATGTTTTACTTATTTATAGTTCAGATTTGTTTGGTTTTTCCCACCTTCTGTACCAGTTCCAGCTTCAGTCTCTTTGGGAATGTCCCAATGGTTGAGATCAAAGTCAAACAGGTTCTGGTTCTGCTGGTGTTCATCAGTCTTTAGGTCCAGGCACAGATTCTTAGATGGGTTGAGGTCTGGACTTTGACTCGGTCATTCCAACACATTTAACCCAGTCTTCATCGGGATGATGAGGGTCATTGTCCTGCTGTAAGGTGGACTTCTGTCCCAGTCTCTAATCTCTGGAAGACTCAAGAAGTTTTCCTCCAGAACTTCTCTGGATTTATCTCCAGGTTCTGAGCAGTTTCCCAGCTGATGGAAACATCCCCGCATCATGATGCTGCCACCACCATGCTTCACTATTGGTTTGTTCAGTGTTGCTGATAGTCATCCTCTGGACAGATCTGGCTGTCTCTGCTCTTCGGGGGTACCTTTGGTCTCCTTGGTGTCTCTTTGATTAATGTCCTCCTGGTCTGGTCTGTGAGTTTTGGTGGACGGTCGTCTCTCAGAAGGTTTGCTGTGGTTTCATATTCTTTCCATTCAGTGATGATGATGAAGGATTTAATGGAGCTCTGTGGGATTTTAAATGTTTCAGATATATTTTAACAACCCGTCTTTGATTTGTTCTCTTCAACAACTTTGTCCCTGACCTGATTGGACATCTACTTGGTCTTCATGGTGTCTCTGGATTAGAGGTGTTTCAGACTTTTTCAGCCCTGACACTACCTCCGTTTTCTCACATTTAATGACTCGAGTCTTCTTCAGTGGGAACAGGATGTCTGTTGGAAGTGCAGAAATCTGCTCCTCCGGTCCTTTAATGGTCCCGTTAGATTTTCATCACAGTATTAAATCTTCAGTGAAAAGATGCTGGCATTGCCCTGGGACATTTCTTGGGTCCTGTATGTTATGCGTGATGCTATCTGCAAGCGGTGACTGCTTTATTCTTCCCAACAGATTCAGGATGTGACATTTGATGGAGTGTGCGCTGTGAAATCTGTGATTCGTTGGAGGGGTTCAGCTGGTTTAGTTTGTCAGCTTTGGGTTGTTTGCTACGTTTTCCTGCAGCTCTTAGAGGGAGGGGGTTTCCTGTGTGGAAAAAGGATGTGACCACTGCAGGGAACAGAGTGATAGTCCAGAGGGGAAGTTGTAACAAAAGGTTAAGAAAATTGTTCACTCACTGAAAGAGAAGAATAATCTGGCATAAATGGATTCAGTGTTGTAAGAAAGTTCCTTTTAAACCAGAAAAGCTTGCAGCATAGAACTGACTCTGTTGTGTTTGTCTGCAGGTCTTCACCATCTTCGCCTTCGCCACCACCGGAGGTTATTCTGGATCAACCAACTTTAAAGTCAAATGTCCGGACAAGCCAGTTGACGTCAACGCTGTGTTTGGCTACCCGTTCAGGTACAGTAGAAACCTGCAGTGACACGTAGAAGCGACATAGAGCAACACGTTGGACGTCTGCCTGCTTCTCCTGCTGCAGGTTCTGGTGAAAACTCCAAAACGGTTTTCACCAGAAAGTTGTTGTTGCTTTATGGTTTACATGGAACGAACGAGACATTTTCTGTCCTGGCCAATCAATGAGCCACATTTTCTTCTTCCTCCTGCTTTTTTCTTTTTGGTCAGTGGTCGTTTCGGGGCACATCGCCCCCTAGTGAGCAGTTTTTGTAACTGTGGTATGTTATCCAGGCAGTTTGGTCCTCTTGAGTAAAATTCAGTGCAAAAGCGACCAAACCAGAGGAAGTTGCATCATTTCCCTGCATTCTCTATCCAATCAAACGTGTCCCCTTTACTATCCTGATGGGAATGTGACCCAACACACATTGTTGTTGTTACTTGGCTAAATGTTTTTATTAGTTTTGTTGTGACTGAGCTGACTTCTGATTGGATCAGACATACTGTGTAACTTTGTGATCAGTCTTTCTAAAATCTCACTTAATCCTTCACTTTGCATTCCTTGGATAGACCAACATCCCAGGTGAGGACTTGTACTCTATGAAATCACACAGTATTAGAAGCATCACAGGACCCGGTAAAGGCGCTTCCTCCCTCACTTTTTCCCTCCAGATTGTCGGCGAATCCGTATCAGATTCCCTCATGCAGCGGCATTCCGGGCAACAACACCTACCTGCAGGGCGACTTCTCCTCCTCGGCTGAGTTCTTCGTCTGCGTTGGTGTGTTTGGCTTCCTTTATTGCACTGCCACACTGATCCTCTACCTGGGCTACCAGAACATCTACCGTCAGAGCAGCCGAGGCCCCGTCATAGTAAGCATACAACCCATTAACTTACATGTGAAGCAGTCTCAGTCCATCGTATTATTTGATCATTTCCCTTTTTTTCTATTTCATTTCATCATTTTCTCTCAATAAAATAAACCTGAATCATATCAGGCTAGTATTTTTTCCGAATGCTCCCAACTTAATCAGGGGTGTCAAACGTATGGCCTGGGGGCCAAAACCGGCCCTCCAGAGGGTCCAATCTGGTCCGCAGGATGAATTAGGTAAATATGAAAGTAACATAGAAATTCTTAATTGTAATGTTAAATAAAAGTAACTTTTAATTCCTAATTTATCCTAGTAAGGTTTTTATTTTTTAGGGGTGGGACTTTAACACGTTAATTATATAAGGGATAACGTACGGAACGCAGGTCGTTAGCGGGGAAAACAGACCTTTTCGACAAATCGTTTGCCCTGAGGGTCCGTTTTTTTTCCCGATAATGACCTGCGTTCCGTATATTATCCCGCTTATTATACGGCTACTTGCTAAACCTAAAATTGAAATGAAAGACCTCCACTTTTGTGAAGGCCAAAAAATTTATTGGTGATTTGTGCTAAGAGTAAAATAGTTCCCCACAGTCGGGGCGTTTGTTGCTTAGCAACGTTTGTTTGTTGACTCATGGCGGCTCAAAGTTGGGCTAGCAAGTTATTGGCTATTTCTGGATGTTAAACTGGACATTTCCCAAATCCCCACACTCGCCAAAGATGTTAAAATGAATTGGGAAGTCATGCATTTTTCTACCACAGGGTGTCGCTAAACACTCACTTTCTGTTTTTTCCCCCGATGAGACAAGTGACCGGATTACTTGCACTGCGTATTAATATTAGGTTAAACGGTTAAAAAAGAAAAATATATCCGTTGCCAACGAAGAAATGTTAAGACATTATCGGAGGAAGAGAGGAAACAAAAGAGAGATAGATGGAGCAAGAGATAAGACAAGATAAGATAAGACAAGAGAGCTTAGAGTACAGGGAGGATATACGATGGATGCCGAATTAGCCGTTGATAGGGGGCGCGTCACTGAGAAAATGGCAAAAGTTAAGTCGTGCGTCTTTAATGCTGCCTTCATGTCCTATTGTAAATATGGTAAAAACCAAAAACTGACGTCAAAATTGCACATGAACACGCACTTGCGTGGTAATTTCCACTGGAAAGCTGGAAGATTTTTATGATGCCTGAGCTGCGGAGATGAGATGAACTTTGACCTTTCAACATGGCGGAGAGAAACGAAAGTATTGTGAATGCTAATCATTGCATTCTGTTAAAATTTCTCTGCTGCTGTTGGTCAGTTTTTAGCCGACATAATGCTGAGGCTGTTATTCCTTACAGCAATAACATCGCCATTTAAGCTTAGCATTATAGCCCAAACTCCATCAACAGGAAGGAGATGGCAAAAACACGACACTACGACAACAAAAACACTTGAATACAACGTACTCGTAATTTCCACTTCACAAATGGAAAGGATTATCTTTCCCTTACCACATGAAGGCAGCATAAATATTCTTTTTATTTTACAAATGTACATATTTACTAAATTAGATGTGCATCAAACTTACTGATCACAATAGAAACATAAAAGCACCAAACATTTCTAAATGGAACAAGTTATCCTCCTGCCTTTGGAAAGGTTTTACATTTAAACATAAAAAAAGTGAACCATCATGTGGACAAATTAGAAATTACACTTTTGTTAAAAATTTGTATTTAATTTTTAATCTGTTATTTTCATATGTGCCAAATTCCTCAAACGGGCCAGATTGGACCCTTTGGTGAGCAGCTTTTGGCCCCCGGACCATATGTTTGACACCCACTGCAGTAGGAAATTATGTCTGTTTTTTTTTTGTGTGTTTTTTTTTTTTTAAATTCAATTCAGCTTTATTTGTATTGCACCAATTCACGACATCATCTCAGGGCATGTCACAGACAATCAGTTTGAGCCATTCTGATTGTCATTCATTGATTCATACAAGAGGCAACGGTGGGAAGGAAAAACCTCCAGCAGAACCCGGCTCAGGGAGGGCGGCTATCTGCCTCGACCGGTTGGGTTGGAGAGGACAGAAAGAGAGACAACAGACATCACATTTGATCCAGCGAGATCTGCTGAGAGAGGAGAAATATGTTAATGATGGCAGTGATGTCATATGTTTATACATGGCCGCTTTCAGACTTGTATTGTGGAATATGTTCGGTAAAGTCCATCCGCTCTTTAACCGGAGTTAAACATATCGCTTCCTCGTGGACTTTTAACGTCGTTGGTACGTTCACACATGGGGAAATGTTCCGGATAAGTCTGTTGTCGAAACAGGGTAGGAAGTCAGTGTTGTGACTTGTCCGGAACATTTCCTGTGTGTTCAGGCAAAACAACACGCTGCAACATTTCCACTCTTATGACACGGAGGCTAGCCGGTAAATGTCTGCTACAGCTCCGAGGTAAAAGAGGAACGTTTGTCTGAATGCAGACGGTATAAAAGACAAAGTCTGCAACATTATTGCTTTTCAGAGCATGTCTGAAAGGGGCTCATGAGAGATGAAGAGCCCAGTGCATCATGGGATGTCCCTCAGCAGTCTAAGCCTATGGCAGCATCACTAAGGGATGGCTAATCACCCCTA
>JAOXYM010000003.1:3560436-3572333 GCA_028567055.1 Leptatherina wallacei
GACAGCCCCACAGCATCCAGAGCCTTGAGAAACCCAGGGCGGACCTCATCCACCCCCGGGGCCTTAGCACCAAGGAGCTTTTTAACCACCTCAGCGACATTTCATAAATCTAGTTTGGAAAAAAAAAACATTTTACAATGACATATTTTTGATTTCATATGGAACAAAGTGACTGTGACGCTGTGCTTTTTGAGAGAAAAACTTAGTTTGAGGGGTGCGTGGCTTGATTTTCCATGTTTTCTGGTTCATCTGCAGTCTTAAAAGAAAATCTTAAAAATATGTTTACATCCTAGTTTCCAGATCATCTTGTTTGACACTGTCCAGTGAAGTTCAGGTGTATTCCTGGCTGCCATTGGCTGTTCAACTCCTCTGCCTTGTTTAGGTAGATGGTGATCCCCATGTGTGAGCAGGAGCTAGCCATCAGCTGAGTGAGCTGGGATACCCCTTCAAACTTCTCTCTATCCTGTACCAGCCTCTCACTTTGTGCTCAGTGGTGATTTATGTAGCGTAAAGGTAACTAGTGGGTGAATATACAGGAATATCTGTGGCACCAGAAAGTTGCTCAGCAACCAGGGACCCTTGGTGCACCAGCCCCTGATTCCCCAAGCTTTGTTTATACTCGTGCAGCGTCTGCGTCGGGTCGGGCCGGCGTAGCTGACGCAGATGGATTGTGTGATTATAATTGAGTTCAGGTTAAAAGCGCACGAGTTGAAGTTTATTTTTCGGATCTGCGGGTAGTGGTAGGGCTGGTAAATCCATAGGGCAGAGTTTTTCCCATGGTTCAACAAAACCAGTTTACTATATACAAATGACATGTAGTGATCGGTCTTTATGGGCTGCTGCTAGTAGACAGAGCTGCACAATTTTGCACGAGTCCTGTTTTTTAGCTTCTCCATCGACTTTTGCAGCAAATCAGAAATGTGGCTGCAGAATCAAACATCGAGAAACAAGTAATCACAATCTGACCAATCACAAGGGAGCACTTCCGCATAGTTGCAGCTCTTTCAGCCGCCTGTCAGACGCTCCCAGAAAACCACGTTTGAAAGCCGGCTTTCTTCAGTCATTAGCCATGTTTATATGTTGACATGCAGTTCTGATCAGACCTGTATTATTTACATGGACCCTGAAAAAGTTATTCTGATCATGACGTTACGGGTGTGAATCTTAAGGCACGGTTCTGATTCAGATGGCCAAGATGTGATTATACAACAATAATTGATGCATCTTTTTCCAAGTGGAAATGTTTAACATGCTTTCTCATATTTGTGGTGACAAACAACGAAGATGAAAACTGAAAACTGTTGGTTAAAGCACGACAACTTCTGTTTCCATCAGAGTTCAAACATCAGAGTAAAACATGGAGCTGCATTAGATCCTAGCGGCCTGGGGTTGATCATATTTCTATCAGAACTTTTATCAAGTTTTTCTACCTGAACACAAGACATTTCTCCCATTTCTTACCATCCTGTATCTGCCGATGTTTTGGTTTACCCACAATGCCCCTGCATTGTAGTGCGCTTCCTGTATTTGGTTCACCTGATGTGAACTGAGACCTATGTTTGTAGGTGGACCAGAGTTCACTTCTTTGATCCGCATCAGAGTTCATTTGATCTTTGGAGCAAATGAAGCTTCTCATCGAGGCTGAAGTACTTCCACATACTTTTACTGCAGAGAGTACCGGTCAAGGCCCATTTAAGCTCTATGCAAAAGATTGATACAGAGCATTTCGTCTGTCTTCTGCATCATTTACGTACTTAATTTGGTCAGTTTTCAGTTTTCAGATCTGAGTAGCACCACTGGGAACCTCAGGGGCAGTGTTGAGCAGTATCGCTGACATGAGACTCACAAAAGGAAGAAGAAGAAGAATGGTCCGCAACGTATATTGCTGCATAGACCACCACTGTCTAAAGCGCTATGGACATTAACATGATCTCCTCCACTGTCACTGAAGTGCACTGAAACGTAGTGTGCACAGCGCACTTGCTTCTGCAGCGAACACTTTCATGGGTAAGTGTTGACCCAAATGGAGCACTGACGTTTTGCACTTACCGGTAGTGACGGAGCAGCATTTAACCGCAACTCTCCAGCTCGCCAAAAATATCCGCCAAATAAACGTCAGTGAATTATAGCATTAATCATTTGTAGCACGTATAAGCGATTTACGTCTGCTAAACCGGCTAAAAACTGCTAACATTTACTGTCCTAACTTTACTACGTCAGTATAAGTCCCGCCCCCTTCCTCTATGTCCGCAGCATCAGAGAACTTTCAGTGCACTTTTTTTTGCTTAAATGTACGTGTGAACGCACTATGCACTTAAATGTCGTGTTCGAAAGTGCGCTAGTGCGCTGATTGAGACACACCCCATGTTTGTTATTTTCTGAAACTGATATAAGAACTTGGAGGTGACCTCTAAACTGTCCCTTGCCCTCTGGTGGATGTGTTGGCTAACAACCATACCAACATAAGGGACGAATGAGAGTATGAGAGCAGTGACGTTTGAAATGGATGCTCATATTTATCTGCGTAAAGGGAGCATAAATGGGCCTTCAGGCTACTTCCACCATTTCTAGTTCCGCCGTCTGCGCTCCTCAACATTAATTAACAACTAAGAATAGATTTTTTTTAGCGGTTAATTACTAACAGATGTGGAATAGTCTCCACGTTCCGCATCGCAATGCATCTAAAAAATACTCCCATCCCTAGTTTACGTGCATGACATGTTTGAATAGAAAAAAAAACATTTTGACAGGCGCAGAATTGTCTAACGTCAAGGCAAGGTTACATTATGTTGATGTACAGCTGACTTCCCAGGCATAGTATGGATCATTTCTACCTGAATTTATGAATGTGTTTTCGTACACGCTGATCAGAACGGTCGGGATAACCAACACATCTGGATCGGGATGACATTTTTCAGGAAAAAAAGAAGAAAAAAGGCAATTAAGGCAGTTTATAAAAGGAATATATTGTAAAGTAAGTATTCCATAGAACACCATCTATGTGGCCCAACATTTGTCTGAAAACTAGTTTTTCCAGACCTTTGTAAGGACGATAACAAACTATCCAGGTTAACTGCAGTGAAATGTACTTGATGTGCAGGTCGTTGTGAATGAAATGATTCAATAAATCCTGCCTTGTCCAGGAAGTGCTGGCATTCATTGACTTAAAGACTTTCAGAAATCATTATATGTGTAATTGTCTGACACTGTTGAATCAGGATGTGAAGCATTTCATTCATGTTTAATGCATGTTTTATTCCTAGAGCCATCCCAGCTGGGATCTGAAGATACGTTTTCTTCATGCTTTTCTGTAATGTTATGGCTATTGTTACTCTTGTATTGTCCTGCTGGTCTCCATGTCCATACAGTAAATATGTTGCTCTGGCAGAGCAGTGTTTGTGCAACTTATCATTTCTTTTCTCAGAAGGACATTTCCTGTTGGTCCCCCCCCCCCCCCCCCCCCCCCCCCCACAGTCAGGGGAGGGTCAGCGAACACAGGGCTCTCTTTTCCAAGCGTTGACACGATGCTCCTTTAAGAGGGATGATTTAGTGTCCGTAGCTTTACTGGTAGATTGATGGTCCTGCAGTCGGGAGGTCTGTTGTTTGATAATAGGCAAACATGAATTGAGAGAAACCCCAGTGACCCTGTAGTACTCGTTGGTATCATGCATGATGCAGGGCTGCAGTTCATGTTTGTAGAATTAAAAAGTGCTGGATTAATTTGTGTAAATGGATAAATGAGGAATTTGTTGACAAGGGTTTTGTTGAACTTGGATGAGGTTGAGTGTATAAACCAGGGTTTCTACTTGCATTGTACTACTGTCATTTATCCATATTCTGTGGTTTAGTGAGGTCAGGGAGCTGGTAATCCAGGTCTTTCCTGCAACATTTCATTAATAAAACATATCTGAGAAACTTGACAGTACAGATGATTTGTACATTAACCCTTAAAACTATGCTTGTGCATGTAGACTTGTATATCTGATTTATTAAATTTCAATTTTTTTACTTCTGCGCATGTGCAAAAAATAGTTGTTTCTGTCTTTTCAATGTCTTCCATTAAAAATACGGAAAAGAAAAATGCGATAATGTAGAGCAGCAGTAAGTCGGAGTAGAAATAAAGTAAAACATTCATTTGTTGTCTGTTTAGCAGCTTATTAGCTCCCACATTAGTAGCTAATATTAGACCACAGGCACCTCGTTGAACCGCCATGTTCAACGAAGACCAGATGTTTTGAAAATAACAGGAAGTGACATCACTACGTTCGTACTCTGAAAGAAATCCAAAAATGTAGACCAGGGTTTTTGGAATATCTAATTTCAGAAGTGGATTTGGACGTATCAGATTTGACTATAACAGTAATCTGATTACTCCCTGACATCGGATTTTAGTGGTCATGTAAACTGACTCATTGGTGACTAAGGGTGCATTCACATCAGGATAGTCCGCAAGACTCTGTACGATTGGGGGCTCAGTCGGGGGGTGCAACATTCTTCCGGACCAATATTGTGTTCACGCTGCATGACTCAAACGAATCAGACTTTTTGAATAACGTGTTCCACTCTCCGCCAGAGGCGGCGCTGCACCATGAATTCATGAAGAAGGCGAGACACACAACAAAGAAGAAAACTCATTCAGCCAAACATGGAGCTGCATTAGATCCTAGCAGTCTTGGGTTGATCATATTTCTATCCAAACATTTCCCGAAATCTTCCACGTCTGACCGCAAGCCATTCATCCTGACATGCACGTATGTTTTGGTCGTGTTTACCCACGAAGCTGTGATGAACCCTCAATGCACTTTGTCTTTTAGTCCACTTCCTGTAGTTGGTTCGCTTGAAGCGAACTGAGACATTTTTGAAGGCAAATCAAGTCTGCTTGTTTGATCCGAGTCAGTATTAGTGTGCTCATTCACAACACCCCAAACAAAGTGGACTTTCCGAGCTAATGGACCAGGATTCAAATCAAAAAGGCTGGTGTGAATCCGCCCTCAGTGCTACTGACTAGACTTCCTGTTTAAATCACTGACATAAGTGACTTGATCAGTTAATGTTTGCTGATATCTGAAATCCTGCCACCACACGAGTTTGATTGGATTCAGGATCCAGTGATGGATGTTCACGTTCTGATTAAATGAATCACTTCCAGTCATATCAGATCACCAGCAGATAAAATATCAAAATAAAATGTTCCTCCTGAGCTCAATCGGATATTTAAATAAAAAATAAATAAAAAAACACCTTGTGCTGCGTTCACATCATCTAACGGACCCTTGGTTGGTACCTCGTCTCTTGGCAAAGGGCCACACATGCTCCAAGTATCCACTTCTATCTCTGATCTTCCATCTTAGATCAGCCGTCCTTGTGTTCAGGTTATTAAACTCTGTAATGGGATTAGGTTCCCACTCTCTGATGGTTAGGATGAAGATGATGTATCACTTCTGACTTGTCGGCCTTGCTCCACACGCGTGTGCATGATCAATAAGCTTCCTGATTTTATATACGTCCAAATGTCAGCACAAAAAAACTTTCAAATATCCTTTATTTCTTTTTTTCTTCTCCCCTCCTGTAATTATTCATGTGTAGTTTTCCAACTGAGTTCTCACTAAAAACCTTTTTTCAGCTTTACTGCTTAATTAATTCTCCATACATGTTTTATGCAGGTGTGGCTCATGTAGGGAGTCCATCCAGACCGGATACACCCGGTCATGTCGCCAGTCAGTCAGAGCAGATAAAGATATTTGAAAGCTTACGTCTTTGGTTTCCATTCAGAATGAATATTATTGTCTCTGAAAGAGATGTTCAAACATGCTGCGTTGGGTTTTTATGGCCTAAACTGCCTCCTAACTTACATCCATTCACTGGAACCAGTTGGACTCAATTTCACTTGTAAAAAAAATAACTCTGGGACTGTTTGGTTTCCAGCCTTTAATGATTGATTTAACCATTCATACATGATCTAGAGCAGACAAACACAGCACTGTGAATACCATCAGGCTGCCCTGGTGCTGTCCCCCCAGGCTTGTTTGATGACACATGTTCACTGTGCAGCCTATTGATTATTCACAACAACTGATTACTATGATGACCCAATGACCTGCTGACCAAGGAAACAGCAGGCAATCAGACACAGTGGCCTCATTAACGTCTTCCTCTTCAGTGGTGTCACATGGTTCACACAGTTGACACACACTCATCATCCACCTTATCAGCTCCACCTTCTAGTACCGGGTTGGACTCTACTCAGTGACTCTACTCTGAGACCCGACGGGATGAATACGCTCCCCAACCTGTCCCACCTTTCTGAGGAAGTTCATTTCTGCCACTTGTTGTTTCAGTCTGATTCCCTTCATCAGACCTCAGGTGGAAGGTAAACAGGGAAATCCACGTCTTTGTCTTTGGGCTCAGCGCTCTACCACAAAAGAATGGCACAGTGTCTACATCACTAAGTAGTTAGTAATCAGCTTTTGATAAGTCCCACATGTTCCAAACCAGCACGCTTGTCCCCATTCATGGTCTCCAACGTAGGCTGAGACGAGTCAGGGTCATGTATGGTCATTTTCATTCAGAAATGTCCTCCGTTAACTGTACACCGTATCAACATGCTCCTTTAGGAACCACATGGAAATGGCTTGTGTGACAAAGAGAAGTGACTTTCTTTGACTTGGACACATTCTCAGCATTTGGTGTTGATTTGTTCAGGAGAATTTAAAAAGATGGGAGTCCAACATATTGACGGGCTCCAACAGGAACAGCCCCATCCATAGTTGGAAACCACATCTTCAAACCACAGGTGGAGATCTGTGCACTTAGTGTCTGCTGCAGCGCTGGTCTTCATTCCCAGTATAAATCTAGCAGGACTCTGTTGCCACACCAAGCATCGTAGATTTTCAAGTAACAGGTTTGTCACAGGAGCCTTCAGGATATCTTGACACCAATTGGGCCCTGGTGACATCACAACATTTCCACACAAAACTGCATTTAAAAGAAAAAGCATTTACACAACAGTGGAATGAAAACCATAAAAACGCAAATAGGACCATAAAGGATGTCGTGAGCATGCCAGGCCTACCGGGCGGTGAAACTTTGCATCAACACACCCAGGTGTGCGCCGCATCCTCATAATATGGTGAAACAACAACAGAAGCGTTGCGTGCCAAGTTATCTGGTGCATGTGACCTCTGCGTCTTCGCTGGCGGCATCAACGCTCCACCACAAACAGCTTTCGCTTCAACAGAACAAATGCATTAAAAAGATGCTGCAGCACAAACATGACACGGAGGTCCGCCATTGTAGTTGTAGTTGTGTTCTCCTCGGGTCTCTGCGCGAGTGCAAGATGACGAGAAAGACGTCATCTTCTCCAAAATGTTCCAGTTTCAGTTTTACTGACAGGACTCGCTGTGCGTTGTTAGAGAATCTCATCTGGAGGCTGTTGTCTAATCTTTGTGGTTTTATTCATCCAAAACTCTGTTACCGTGGAAACCAGAAGCCAGAACGCGACCAAACTTTTGCGTTTTACCCTCTCAGTGTTGTGGTGTGAACAGGGCCTAAGGCTATTTTTCATAATACATACATCATTTCTAATTTGAACCCAAACCCCCAACCAGTCCAGAGAGATGCCCATCTGGTTCTGGTTCAGATGGAGGTTCTCCTTCCTGGTTCTGGTTCAGATGGAGGTTTTCCTTCCTGGTTCTGGTTCAGATGGAGGTTTTCCTTCCTGGTTCTGGTTCTGATGGGGTTTTTCCTCTCCACTGTCTTCTCGTGCAGCTCAGGATGGAGGATCGAATCAAAGAGAATATTTGATCCAATCCGCTGGTTTCTAGGTGATTATTTTATGAACCTGTTTATATGAACACAGATATTGTAAATTGGACTATTGTGGATCATATGATGGATTTGTTTTAATAGGATTATAATTGGACTATAATGAATTGGATTGGACTTAATCTTTAGAAATGCCGTGAGATGACATGGTGTCAATTGGTCAGCGTAGAAATAGAGCGAAGTGATATTTACCACATTTCTGAGCCTTAGTCAATAACTTCCACACTTAGTTGTTATTTACTGTATCGGCACACATCTGTGCACCGGCATGGTTGATAAATGAAGACCCTGGAAAACTCTCTGGTTTGTAACTGGACCTGGTACTTACTTCCCTCCAGCTAAATTGGTTATCAACTGGTTTGGTCTGTGATGTAACAGGTCAACTGGAAAAACCTCAATACGAACAAGCTGAGATGGAACAGATATCGCCAGGTTTCATAGTTGAAGTAGACGAACTAGGGTTAAACCAGTCTCTCTTCCTGCTTGTGTTACTGGAACGTAGACAGTAGTCCAGTTATAGCCCCAGTTCTCAAACTGTTGGATCTCTGTGTACAATGTGAATATAAACAGAATTCAATGATTTATAAATCTCATCAACCCATTTTTTTATTCTCAGTAGAACATAAACAACACATCAGATGTTAAAACCTAAACATTTGATCATTTCATGGGAAATATGAGCTTTAGTTTTAGGAGAGAAATGTTGTCTCGTTCTGGTCTGATGCAGGATTCTAGCTGCTCTACAGTCCTGGACCTTCATCATGATGCTCCACATGTTTTCTATTGTAGAAAGGACTGCAGGCAGGCCAGTTCTCCTGGTGTGATGGATGCAGGATGTGGTTCAGCATTGTCTTACTGAAATCTGCGAGGCCTTCCCTGAATGAGACGTCTGGATGGGAGCAGATGTTGCTCTAAAACCTCCATGTGTTTTTCTACATTGACAGTTTCACAGATGTGGAAGCTGCCCTCGCCATAGGCGCTAATGCCCCCCATACCATCAGAGATGCAGGCTTTTCACAAGCTGGCTGCTCCCTATTGGTTCAGTATGAGTCTAACGTTAAAGAGGACTTTAGTTCACTGACTTCAGTGTCAAAGTCGCAGCTATATGCTCAAGGCTGATTTAGATAGGGAGTCGTTTCTCTACTGAGAAAACTAAAACAATTTTTAAATTGCTATAGTTGTAGATTTTCCAGAAACAGAACTAAGATGTATTTATCCAACTGTTCAGCTGAAGGGAGGCAGTCACAGTAATGACATGAAATTAAAGAACTTTGATGCCGGGGGAAGATTTAAAAAAAAAAAAAAAACGTTTTTTTTGTTTATTTGAGTTAAAAATCACTAACAGTCTTTTAAGTTGTTTGGTTCTTTTTAAAAGTAAGATAATCCTTCATTATTCCTGCTGGTGGGAAATGACCCCCGCTACAGCTGCAGCAGAAAAACAAACAAACATGGCTCAAAGTTACAGAGAAAAAGAGATAAAAAGATGATAAAAAGGAACCAACGTAATAAACAGGAACACTTTGATCTCAAAGTCAATAATATAATTTCTGTCAATAATAAAAAAACTGCTTCAACAATAATTTCCCTGTAAGAGGGATAAATAAAGTATTTTTCATTTTCATTCATTTCATAATTTGATTAAAAAACTTTATTTCAAGGTCAGTTGTACTGATCTAACAGATGCTACACAACAGAATATAAAGCAGTGACTGTTGTTTTGGTTTATGTTATTTAGTTTTTAGGTAGCAGGAAGGAAGAACGTGTCTTATGACGGGTCCTTCATACGTTGGCGGCGTAGCACCCTGTCACGGTTGAGCTATTATGTCAGGTATGAAAGGCCTACTGCCATTTATTGCCTCTAACTGCACAATATTCATGTCAAAAAGTAATTTAAACTACTTTTTATGATGCAAAATGTATAAAATGTGCCGGTTTATTATAGTGAGACCCATTAAATTCTGCTCTTTATGTGTGCAGTCCTAATAACGCTGCTTTTACAGTTTAGGAATGATCCGTCCTTCTGTAAGTAACTACTGGAGGCTGCAGGTCCATGCAGTTTTTATAAAACACGTATGAATTTCTGCAGAACTTAACATCCATGAATAACATCCATGAATGGCTGCATAATAAGCTCCACCCTTTCTTACAGTGACGCTATTTAATATCTGGAGCGGAGCAGGTGCCAACAGCTGTTTACTGTAAACACGGATTTATTAAATGAAAGATGAAACAGAAAACTTTGTGTTGCAAGTGTTAAAATCTAGCGTGAATGCTTCAGTGTTGTACAGACGCTGTGAATTTTTCAGGTCAGAAGACATTTTCTCTGCTGGGATTTTAAAAAATAATCTGGGAAATGTAGAAATATTTTCCAGAACCTCCAAAAATACTTGAAAGGTATTTTTCTCCTGATTAGTTTGAGGAGTTGGCACAGAGTGGAACGCTTCCAAGGAAGGTTTCTACCATTTAAATCAGATCTTTCGTTCTTATTTTTCCTCTCTTTTCTTGTTTCGCAACTTAATTTTTAGGTGAAATAAGGAGTTTGTGTTGAGGGTTAAGTCAAAACCAGTTTGTCATCAGTTCTGTGAGAAGTTGCTGGGCAGGAGTTTTATTTAAGACATGCATGTGTTTATTCCAAGGCGCAGAGGGTGGAAAGCTTCAGTTTCTGGTGTTTAATTATAGTGTGTCTGTGTCCAAAGACACGCTGTCAATGTTGATTTTAAGATGGTCAAGCTTGGAAACCATAGAAATGGTGGTATTATGGGTTCTGTGACTTTTTTCGAGGAGTTTTATGCCAAAACATAAAAATACTGAGATGCCACTGGAGTTGCCATGTGGTTGCTTATTTGAAGTCTTTTCCTTATGTGAAAAAATCTTGTGATTTCTTGCTTGTTTGAGGAGCTAGCCTTGAACCAGACCAGACCACAGAGAGGGTGTCAGCCTTTTCCCTTCCCCTCCCCTTTTTGACCGACTGGTTTAGGGTTAATTAATACACCAGACCACTGGCGAAGGCCCGTATACATTTCCCAAAAATTAAAACTCAACTATATAGGAAGCATATGATCAGAATCAGTTCTAAGGACCGTTTTATTTATTTATTTATTTATTCTATTTTTGTTTGTGACAATAGACAGCCCATAAAACCTGATGTTAACCAGACCCAACTTTTATCTGATCCAGTAAAAAGAACCACTCACGTCTGGTTGATCAAAATATGAAATTATATCAATTTGGTGGAAAACGATTCAGTGTTTATGTCACAAATTCTGCCACGATACGTTTTGGATTCGATTATCAGCCAAACTGCTGTTTAAAACCAATATATTTGAACTAAGTGGTGAAAACGGACAAAGAAGTTCAGAGTGAAGCTGTAACGGACGTTGAAGTTGACCATTATGTCATTATCTGTTGTCATGGAGATACTTTGGTTTTTGAAAAGTGGGAAATGGACCAAACTACTAGTTACTGAAGATTATGTCCAGATAGAATTTGCTGCTCCATCTTAGCTGCTAACATGCTTCAGAGAACTAAGATCAGTAACCCTCCTCTTCCTCAGGTTAAACTGGAGAATATGGAGGACACTGGTCAGATGTCACTGGTAGGCGTGTTTACTAGACGTCCTGTCTACAGCTGAAAAAGGAAGAAGTAGATGGAGATAACCAACGGACCTGGTTCTGATAAGTTCTGGAGAAAGACGGATTCAGGATGAAGATTAGTTTTATTTTTTCTTCTTTCAATGAAATAATTTCTATCCAGCAGAAATAACGGGTGTGTTTTAATGGCACCAAATCTCCTTACCATGAATGTTCTGTTGGTGTCCCTCAGGGGTCTATTGTTGGACCACTTTTACTTACACCTGGTATAAATGATCTATGTGATATTTATCTATGTTTTAATGTACGCTGATGACCTAGTCCTTTTTATTCAGGCTGGAAACGTCCAATAAGCATCTTTAATTCTTCCAGCTGCAGTGAATCAAGTTCAGGATCGGCTTTTAAAATGATCAAATCAAATCAAATCAAACTTTATTTATATAGCACCTTTTCCTACATTGCGCATCTCAAAGTGCTTCACAT
>JAOXYM010000003.1:3689567-3699741 GCA_028567055.1 Leptatherina wallacei
CTATCTATCTATCTATCTATCTATCTATCTATCTATCTATCTATCTATCTATCTATCTATCTATCTATCTAAATCATGGTCCAGCACAGTAAATATATTTTATATTTATAACAAATTTTTTTTGTTTGTTTTGCAAAAATAGCTGAATATGCTTAAGTATAGGAAATATATTTTTAAGTCTCTATGTACTTTTTATGCTAAACAACCTCAAGAGAATCCACATGCCTCTTACTCACCTGTCCAAAACCAGCTATTATTCAATTTCTGTTAGCTCTGCTTATTATAAGCCTGTTTATCAGCTGTTATTCATGGCAGATCCGCCAGGTCAGGCAAACTGCAGCCTGATACTAAAGTCAGAATACACAGACAAATACAAAGATGGATCAAGGAGGCAAACGCGTAAACACTATATAGTTATGTCTATGGTGGACCTGGCTCTGTTGACTTGGTACTGATGGTTTAACTCTGACGCTGGCTCTGATTTTCTGACGGGACTTGCATGTCAAGCTTCCAGTAATGAATCCATTTCAGTGTTATTAGTAGGCTACACAATTATTTCCAACAGCTTTGGTATTTCATCTTGCAGCCTATGAATGATTAGACTCAGCCTGGATAAGAAGCATAACTGTAGGTTATGTTAATGTAACACATGGGCAATAACTTCACAGATCCTCTTCATAGTTTGGATTTGTTTCTTTCAAACACACCCACAACACAAGGACTTATTGGTGTGTATCCTATCCTCATCCTTTGTGATCCCCCCCTCATGTTGTCCATGGCCACCTAATAAAAATAATAATAATAATAATGCATTGCATTTATATGTGCCTTTTAGACTCATCACACATAAATAAACAATAAGAAGGAATAGAAATTAAAACATTAAAGTGAGAACCCTCAGCGCAGATTTGAATTGATCCAACTCTGTCCTGTGTAAGTATTTGAAAAGGCAGATTTTGGCCTGTCTGCATTTATTTCTACACCACTCAAATAAATGTTCCCATTTTTAAAAAAATTTGTTTTGAATTCCTTTACACTTCTTACTTTCGATCGCCCCCGCAAAGAGCAGGAAAATGCCGTGAGATCTTCCATCCTTGTAGTTATCACGTGGACGAACTTGTCCGGCTTGACTGCGCCGCGTTTATAGCCCCGCCCCCAATGACGCAGTCATCCGAATGAGCTGACGTGCTGGTTAGGCGGCCATCTTGGTACAGTGTTAGCTATCAGTGTGTATGAAGAAGGCGCCTCGACTGTTAAACTTATCACAAATACTGTCAAATTATTCTTTAAACATTATTCAATAGAAGGATTAATATTGTATCTTTAAATATTTATGCTGTCTAGTGACATTGATGAAGTGGCTACATTAGTATCTTGTAGCCAGGAGATACTAATGCATTACCACAAGATAAATAATTATGTGGTTCCCGCGCATTAATAACTAGTGGACATGCATTAGTATATCGTGGCCAAAACTTAGTAGTTAACATCTTGTGGCCATGTCTTAGTGAGGCGAAGCCACAAGTAAATTTTTTATGTGGATGTCACCAGATGTGCTCCCTATTTATGTCCCCGTAGATACATTAATTTGCAAGAAAAACTACCTTTATGACCCCACTAAGCCTAAATTAACTATTCAGGTTAGTTTTATTCATCTGTAAGACAAGTTAGAGGGAAGTTAACATACAAATAAAATAATATATAGTAGAACCTCAACTTAAAAACTCAACAGCCGATAGAGAGGGGGGCTATAATTACAGGGGAAACCTTAACTTCAGAAGCAGGAGCATTTCAGTCAGTATTATGAGGGTCTGGAATAAACTCAGCCAAGAGCTGAAGCAATGTTCAAACATGGGATTGTTTAAAAAAAAGACTTACACTGATCATTTTCAATAAGTACATGGATGAGAACTTGAGGTAAAACTTGATGGCTGCTCAAATGTCATCAATAGGATTGTATAAATAAATTTGATTGTATAATTGGGGTAAATGTGTATGTATGTATGTGTGTGTATATATCTACATATGTGTGTACAGTATATGTGTGTGTAAGTGTATATGAAGATATATTTTTCTCCTTCTTAAATTCATTAGATTTGGGAAACAGGATGATTATAAAGTGTAAATATCAATTATTGGTGAAGGGGAAGGAATAAATAAGATTTACTTCTTCCTACCCCTTGTCAGACATGTCAGTGGGTATAGATGTAGTGTTAGATGCTTATATGTAGGAAGTTACATATATGTACGTATGAAGATGTGTGTATGTATAAAGGTATGTGTATGCATGTGTGGGCGTATATATATGTGTATGTATTTGTATATGTGTATGCATACATATACGTATGTGTGTATGTATATATGAATGTATATATGTGTGTGTGCGTGTCTTTAAATGTATTTTGGTATGTTGTGTGCAATGATTTCGACCTGTCTGAAACGAAACAATAAAACAAAATAAAAAATCTATCTATTATTTAGAACAAAAACTTCTTGAACCGACTGAAATTCAATCCAACTTTATTTGTTAGCACTTTATAGCTAGTTACAGTTGAACAAACATTTAATTAAATTAAATAGTCCTGTACAGTGCCTAAAGGGATGAAGTTTTCAATCAACAAATTTACCTAGAATCGGCTAAACATTTGATTAATTGAAAGTAATTAATATTGTGTAATACCTCCTCCATCACTAGCCCTGTTCCAAGATGGCCGCCCAGTCGGCACGTCTCTCCCCCGCTGCTGATGCGGCGTCTACGTACGTCTATGCGTAGAAGAACAGGAGAGAAGAAGAACATCTCACTGAGTGCTATTTCATTGTGAAAACGTGCATTGTTTTGTGCTAAAATAAAATTAAGGCTTCAGGAATCCGCTGGGAAAACAAAAGAAGTAATAATTCTTGATCTAGCTGCGACAAAAAGGTAACAATGAACCCGCTAGCTAGGCTTTAGCTAGCTAGGCTTGTCCCGTTCACGGCTAGCGCTAACATTAGCTGCGGATAAAGGAGTGCCGCTCTTTATTGTTAGTAAGGAAACACTAACGTTGTGATATTCTGAGAAAATATCAGTGGTATTTTTATCGACAAAATCGTTATAATAATAGCAAAGTTACAAGTGATCTAAAGGATAACTTTACAAGCGTTTGCCGCATTATCTGCGCTAATGGAAAGCTAATTGCTACAGCTAACTCAGGGTAGCGTTACGATTGCTAGCTTGCTTTTCCCCCCTTATACTTTGTTCCTTTTTTGTCCTAATCCTGATGTTATTACTTATGTGTTCTTTATTATATACGAATAAAGTAGCGCAGGCTTAATCACGTTAAATATAGTATATTATCATCATTGTATTTAAAGCAATCCCCTGATGTGTTCATATAGTTAGCATGTCATGTCCATGCGTGGGTCTGATGAACAGGAGATGATGTTGTCAAATATATCCTGACACATGGGTTGGAGCTGCTCTTCTGTGCAGGCTGTTTAGTCTGAGCTGTGTTTGTTATTGCAGGCGATCATGGAGCCATCAGAGGAGCCAGGTCCAGACCCGGGGACTCAGGATGTGAACCCGTTGTTTCTCCAGCAGCTCAGAGAGCTGGACATCCCTGAAGAGGCAGCAAAACAGGTGAGACAGCAGCTTTTTCTTGGGTTATTATGCTGTCTCTGGTCTCACTTTCATGTCAGAAAAGGATTTGAATAATGGATGTGGTACAGACTCATTCACTTTTTGTTTTAACAATAGCAAAACAAGTCTTTTAAGATTTAAAAACAATACGTTATCCATAATAATTGTAGATTTGTTGTGTAGTGTGAGTGAATTTTATTAAGTAAAAGGTTTAATGTTACACAATTGTGGTAGTTATTGTTCATAGTTAGTGCACGTCGCTGCTCTGTTTTCTGACTTCTTTTTTCCCCATGTCGCTTGTCATCGTTTCAGGCGCTCCTGCACACTCGGAACGTGTCTGCCGAAGAGGCGGCCATGTACTACTTCAACAAGCTGGAGAATGAGGTGCCCATAAGCTAGCCTTAGTCCCCTGCAGGTACACCTTGGTACATTAGACCTCGTAGAGTTTGTCCAAAACCAAATCTCAGTGTCTCTTTGTGTTTGCCCTGCTGTATAGGAGGAGGGTGATGAAGACCTCTCTTTCAAGATGGTATTTGTGGTTAATATGGACCTTGCCATGGGTGTTGGAAAGGTAAATCAATAGGTGCCCGTGTGACCTGGGGAATATACGCTGTGTTCAAGTACACAGACAATCTTTTCTTAATAAGGATGAAAGTCATTAGAAAGACTAAGTTCAGTATATGAAAGTTATGAAGATGTATAAGCCAGCTCTTTGATGCAGAGCTGAGAGACGGTGAATAACGTCACACTGCTGTTAAAGTGAAGGGAGGCACCGTGTGCTGTCAGTAGTACCAAGACTTCAATGTTTCTCTCACTTTGGCTCTAAACATAAACAGGAGGCTGAGGAGCCATGTTTCAGCATTACACACTTAGTCTTTTGGGTAACGAAGCTCTGTCAGGCCGATCGGTTCTCAGTCTTATCATCCCCGTTAGAAAAACCTTTGATGGGAAGAAGAAGTGTCAGCATGGCTGCCTGTGATCTCTTTCATTGAAACACCACAGCGTTGTTTGTTCAGGCCTAATCTAACTGGGATTCCTCTGACAGATATTGCGATTTAATCGTGTATTTCCACGTGAGATGACATCTAAATTTGAACGGCTCTTTATTCTAACAAGGACATGAACTTGAGATAAGAGCGGCTTCACTTGACTGCGGCCAAAACATTGAAGCCTGGAGGTTAAGTTTCCTCTAGAACAGCTTTATACTTTGTCCTTCGTAAAACTAAGCAGTCTGATGTTATTTATCTAATTTACGCCACAGTGCCTCATTTCTATCCGCATGTTTACTGTATCACAAACGCAGTTTGACCCCAATGCGCCCACACATGTACATGGAGAAACATTTATTTTTAACTCTCCCAGAGAGGTGAAGATGGAAACACTCATGCTGAGAAGTTCATGTCCATCGTGGAGACGCAGCTTAACAAGCTGAACGTACCGCCATTGTAGTCATTCCTGAGTCGTATTACAGCTTAAATGTATCCGATATTCTATGTAGGTTTTGAAATTACGATTTTGAATTAAAAACGCTCAATAGAATAAAATAAATTCTTTATCGTTTTGGGAAGTTTTCAGACAACATGAATTGGTGAAATGACATCATCGCATCCGGCAGAACAGTTTTTAAAGTAAGTCTTCCTGTGGCCACCCACAGAGGTTTTATTAAGAATATAGTGAGTGCTGATGCGTGCGCACAGGTTTGATCAATAACACGTTGTGAAGAGCCAAAGCAGCTTTGTGTTTCCTGACACACACGTTTCTAACAGCTGATTCCTGATCTAACTCGTGATGGGACTTCTGGAGGCAATCGTCTCCCTAGAGTCTATTAAGCAGCTTCATGTCTAACTAAAGATTTGTCCTCCAACCATTTGAGCCTCTTTTTGTTTTTTCTCCCATAGATTTTTCAGATAAAACCCTCTGAAACGTCTATTTAGTTTAAATGTGTAACCAAAACCAGGAAAATACTAAGTGGGTGGAAACTTGGCATGCAGCTGTGGACTGATTAGTGATGATGGTTTGTGGGAAAACTTTGTGTGTTTAACATAAATGACAAATATTAGACTCAGGGCTGTCCTGTAGTGTAACAGGCTTGTTGGTAAACAATGTTTCAGCTTGATGCAGCTGAAAACGGGGAAAGACTGGGAGTCTGAACTGTGTGTGTGTTTGTGCAGGTGGCAGCTCAGGTGGGCCATGCTGCTGTGGGATTGTACCAGGCTCTACAGGAGAGAAACAGCTGGAGAGAAATGGCCTGGAAGTGGGACCATAGTGGGTAAGACTGAAAGTGGATAAACAAGTCATACATCTTCTCTATAGGTTGTTATTATTGTCTTTCTGTGTGTGCTCTAGCATCACTCTTGCTTCCTTATACTCGTTTCAGTGTATGTAACTATATTAGTCAACCAAGTAAGTCATCATGAACATTTACATTGATACAGGGCCAAGAAGGTGGTGGTCCAAGGCACCAACATGGCTCATCTGCTGGAGCTCCAGGCCCTGGCCATGAGCCTCAGTCTGCCCACTTACCTGGTCCAGGATGCAGGGCTAACCCAGGTGTGTGTATGCACAAAACTGTACTAATCAGCTTGGTGCAGAATATTTGTTGTTCAGTTTTTTTGGTGTAAAAATGTTTGTTTGCACTAAAACGGCCCCTTTTGTGTGTATTTTGCAGGTGGAGTCCGGCTCCCGCACTGTACTGGCCATCATGGGAGAAGAAGACATGGTGAACAATGTCACCGGTAGTCTGAAGCTGCTCTGAGTGGCAGGTGTCTTTTATCGGTGGGCGGTTGCTCTCCTCTGGTTGTTACGCCACATAGTAACCAGAGGAGGGCAGCATTTCCCTGCAGACTGTTGCCACACGAGCGTAAACACCTTGAACAAGAGGTGGAGAAGGGTGGAAAGCAGACATGTCCTAACAGCAGTAAACTAAACAAACAGTCAATCATTTGTTTCCTTTTCTTTCTCTGTGCTGCTTAGTTGGCTGTGGAAAGCAGAAAGGGAGGGAGAGGATGGCTCCTTCATTAGGAGCTAAACAAAAGCAGGAGAAATTTCTGTTAATGCCGACCTTTATCTGTTACACACACTAATATATATATATAATGTATAATGTATAATAGTATGTGTGATTGTGAGGGTTTTTTGTTAGGTAGGTACCTATTTTCCCAAAGATCCCTAAACTAGACTCAGTAATATCACTAAACTAATACGTGGCTATATTTTAGATACATGACTGTTTGGGACATAAATCATCTGCCATCCTTTGGTGTAAGCAGCTACTGGATTTCCTTCAATGTTTCCTTCTTATATAAAAGATAAAAGAAGTGTCCCATACTTAAGGAGGATTTTACTACCTGTGGAGAGAGTAGGAAAGTGTCTAATGATTTGAGTAGTTTTTTTTATTTTTTTTTGCACACACATTTCTGTGAGCTGTGTCCACATTTGTCACGAAGAAAGCAAAATGTTGGCATGTTTTTTTTTTTTTTTGCAGAATTCAGTTATCACATTTTACTTGTAAGGTAAATCTTCCATAAATAAATAAATAAATGGTAGTGTTATGCATGCAGTATGAAATGTATACTTGATTAGACAAGTTGAAAATCCAAAGTTATGTCCGTGTCCACATTTCGATGCTCCTTTTGTTATATGGTCGTTTTTGTGTAAGTGCTTCTGAACATGGTTACTATTAAAAATGTTCCCACAATAAGTGACAAGTTTTGTTTATTTTTTCATCTTTATAAACTGAGACACACACACACTGAATAAGAGAGGTGTGCTGAGGCTGTGTGAGCAGGGTGGGGGATGGGAGTAATGTCGCAGTGCATGCTTCGGACCGACCATATGACCTTGTTTCTTCATTGCGGTGACAATGGCGGCTCTGATACGTGTTCATCGTGTCCATGAAGGAGCGAGCTGGGAAAAAGACCACTTTACTTCATGATGTGCCGCTAAATTAAACCCAGAGTCGTGTTTCATATGTTTGCTTAAAATCATATTGACAAATATTTTCATCCCCCCCCCCCATTTCATTTATTTAAAAAGTCAGGACGTGGAAGTAGCTTTATGCTTCGAGGCTAATAACAGCGTAAACTGAACAGAAATAACCAGTTTATATCGAATACAAATAAGCACATTCATAAATGTTTTTAATGAAAATAACATTTCCAAAGCCGCAACAGCTTAAATAATTTTTTCCGTACAACCTTATTTCTTCGTCAAACCTTCGCGTGCATCGCCATATTGAATCAGTAACCGTGTCTCGTGACAAAATCCAACCGCGTCAACATGGAGATTTCATTATATTAGTTGAAATTATGTTATTTTACACATCTGGTGGAAATGTTTCCCCCTGTATAAGCTACAGCCACGGTGGTATCCCCCCCCATTTCCTCCTGGTCATCTCTCAGGAATAGCTTTATTAAGCTACTTGTTTTCAGGGGGGGGGAGGGGGTGTATGTCCTGTCATTTTCCCTCGAATCTGGGTCGAGCTTCGGACATAAAAACACAAGGAAGGACCACTATTAAACAGAAGAAACCCAGAAAAGATAGCAAAATATTCCCAGTCCAACCCCTCACCAAACGCAACCGAGGCTCATACTCCATTCATCTGACATGCCGGTAGGTGGGGCTGACCCAGTGGGCTAACCCTGCCTCTTGTAGCCCTGAAACTGGGCCCCAGAGACCCCGTGTGGCTAACGCTTGCCATTATATACTGGCAAGGAAACTCCTTCCACAGTAGACAAGAGGAATGTTACCCACAAATAAAGAAAAAACATATAATCCCACTACAGAATTAAAACAAATTCCATAGATTTGAATATAATAACGAACATTTCTCCGCAACTTTGAAGATATAGATCCTTCTGAGGTACAAAATTGTCTCCCGAGTCCGACCACTCTGTAGTTCCTCTCCTTGTGAGCTACCAGGACACTCATACAGCAACATATAACTTTCGCACCCCTCGTCAAAGCAGTACCCACCCTGTTTGACGTAGCGAATACGAACAAATGATTGACGTTTCCGTCCACCACTCACGTAAACGTATCCATCGCATGTGAAATGATTGACATATTACTGGCGAATCAATGGAGAGAGGCGGGACGTGTCAGCAAGGACCGCCCAAAGAGCGCGCCCTTGCACGGTCGCCAGGGAAACCCCGTGCCATGATTGTGTGTCAGTTTCGTTGGGGCCTGCGGTCGGAGCCGGCGAGGAGGGGGATGGGCGCTTCAGCGAATGTAAGGACCCGACACAGAATCGGAGCCCCGTATCACATACAGCAGCGTATACCCCATTATAAAAAGCGACTGTAAATATATAACACACTAAAATAAATGGAGTTATTCACCGGGGATCTGTTATAGACACTCAATGGATGTAGTACACCTGAACAGGACAGGAAATTTAACTTTCCGCCAATGTGTGGGAGATACTGAGAACTTTGTTTCCTAACCTTGGAGAAGGAGCTACTTGTGAGGGCAGAGGATACAGGCGACTCCGAGGCCGATATACAGGCCTACTGGTCTAACTGGAACTGATGTTGGGATACTCTAAAGACTTCCTCCTGTAAATGAATTTTCATTGTTTGTGCAAGTTTGGAATGTCCCTTTAGGTGAGTACACTGAATCTCCTGTACATATAAAGGCTGTGATGAAAATGTAACTCTTATCCAACCATGTTTTCAGTCCACCATCCACAGCTACGAAGCTAACCAACTTAGCTAACAGATAATCAAGCGTCCACCCAAGTTTATTAAATCAAGTTGGCTGCATCTACCGTGTTTCCACTTTTTAAGCGACTTGCTTAGCTGCCTTTAAAAACTAATAAAAATAGTCTTCCTTGCAGGGCTGCTTCGGGCTGTGCCTGAACTGTTCTTCCGTGGCTTTTTTTTTTATCAAGTCCCTCGTGTTGATTTTTGGTATTTTAAAGCTTTTAACGCTGGAAATATGTCTCATTGCTTGTTTTATATCACTCATTACTGCAACATTTGTTTAATTTTTTTTACTGTTTCCTCAAACCTCGCAAACAGATTCTGCAAGTTTCAGTCCAGTGCAACGTTTTGGTCGTGATATTTGGCTCGTGCATTATTTTTGTTTCTCGGTTTAAATTCCTCAAAGGAAAAAGGAGACAACCTGCTGTTGTATTAACATCATTTGTGTGATTATTGAAGTCTTGTTTTGACGAAAGACTCATTTTAAATATGAGGAGCGGTTTTACATAATAAATTAAGCTCGGTTTGTTGAGCAAGTTTCGATCATATCTCCTTTAGAGGCAAAGCATACCCTTGTTACACAGCCCAAACACCCCTGGAAACACACATTGTAGACTTTTATTCTTGTTTTCAGGGGGAATCTGGTATAAAACTGAGTGTATGAACCAGGCTATCTGGTATAAAACTGAACCAGGCTATCTGGTATAAAACTGAACCAGGCTATCTGGTATAAAACTGAGTGTATGAACCAGGCTATCTGGTATAAAACTGAGTGTATAAACCAGGCTATCTGGTATAAAACTGAGTGTATGAACCAGGCTATCTGGTATAAAACTGAGTGTATGAACTAGGCTAT
>JAOXYM010000003.1:3705189-3715638 GCA_028567055.1 Leptatherina wallacei
TCTCTCTCTCTCTCTCTCTCTCTCTCTCTCTCTCTCTCTCTCTCTCTCTCTCTCTCTCTCTCTCTCTCTCTCTTCCCCCCCCCCCCTTTTCCCCATTGATCCTCTTTCTCTGTTTCACCTGATCAAGCTGCAGGCTAAAGAAAGGCGTTTGGTCAAGATTGCAAAATCTATGTGTACATTTTTACGTCTGTTTACTCAGGGTGTTTTTAGGCAGGGTTAGAGTAAATACAGAGCAGAGCAGGGAAAAGAAGCAGAGCTACAGAAGTTGTTTTATAATGCGCAGCAGCAATATTAGAGATGAAAAGGAGACGGAACAGATCACGGCAGGTTTTCCTGTCCACTAGCTCCTCCTCTGTCATTTTAAGTTAGGACTTCATGTTTTGAAAGATTCAGATTTCTGCCTCTGAACACTTTAACCCAGCATGTGCTGAAGGTTTGCAGTCGTAGTTACATGTTCCTCTCAGGCTTTTCCATCATTTTACTCGTCTCATCTATTTCCAATTTTATTCTCCTCATGTTGGAGGAGTCGGAGAGGGACAGTTGGTCCTTCAGTGGTTCAAAATGGCTGCCAAGCCCGAGTGTTATTTAAGTCTCAGTCAATGACATCTTGAAGTCTTGTTCTTTCCACTGCAGATGTAAGACCTGACGCTGTCTCCGGTGAGACTGTGGCTCAAAAAGAGGATGTGGGAGGTATCTGCTGCAAGCTGATAATAGTGGTTTTAACTTAATAAACTTATTCAGAGTAGTAGTGGTAGTAGTAGTAGTTAAATAGTTTGATAATAAATAAATTAATATGATGATAAATTACTATATAAAGTTATTTAAAAACTAGTACTAGTAATATAACAATAATAAAGTAATAGAATGATTAAAAAATGGACAATGAAAAATTAAGAATTATCCAAATAGAAAAATATCGTACAATACTAAAATAAAAATATAATAAAATGATAGAATCTTATATATACTTAAATTAAATAAAAACAAATCTCAAATAGCTACACAATATGATCAATAAAAACCCCACAAAGTTCTGAATGATGAGAAGACTGATAAAAGCGCACAATAAAACACATCAGACTCCAGACCTGTTTTAACTATTTATGGTCTTTATAATAAACAAGTAAAAAAAAAAACCTTAGATATTATTGTTTATCATTTTGTGTCTAATTTCCTGGTTGGTTATTATTGAATTTACTCCCTACATGTGGGCCGTTTGCAGTGTTACTTACCGGTAAATGGAAATGAAAGTAGAATCAAACATTCAGCAGCATTTTTCTTCTAGTTTTGTTTTTTCTTTTGTTTGTTTTCCCTCATCTGGACAGTGGTTGTTTCAGTTTTTTGCCTCGGAACAGATGATTGATTTTTGTGTCATGCCAGCCATGCTGCTGACCCCCCCCCCCTCTCCCTCCCCACTCCCTTTTGTTCTCTATTGTGTCTCTGGTCACACATTAATGCGGCCAAGTCCTGGTCCATTCAGGCAGCTGGAGGTTGTTTGCTTAATGCTGGGCCACAGTATTCTCCCAGCATGGCCACTGCCTCACTGCAACTGGAGTTGAGTTATATACAATTGATGAACCTGAAAACTATTATGATGGTGCCGGATGTTTCCATATTCCTCCCAGTGTATGTTTGTGTATTTCTGTCCGCCGTTACTGGACTCGTTGCAGTTCTTTTTTCCTAAATAATAATCACTGCTGCTAAGAAAATGGCACCATGACACCTCAGGACAAGCTTGACAAAGTACATCAGGAAATACAGCAAGCATACACAAACGTACCACAGTTTCCTCTTCTCTGCTTTAAAACGTTGTGGTTTGGATGGTTTGTACAGAGGTGGACCATCTCCACCTGTAAATCCTCCCTGTGTGGAACAGGTAAGTAGGGCTGGACGATATAGAAAATTGTATATTATTGTCATTTTTAACAGGATATTTATCATTATATAATATAGCCTCCTATGTAAGCTGTTGGGAGGCCCACACAGACTCTAAACAGATAATTAATCCTGATTTGTTTATTTATTAGTATTGTAGTTGTCCTTGTGTGAGGTACATTGTTAGAGTTGCTACCCTGAATGCAGCACAGCTGTAAGTTAAGGTTTCATTTTCCTCTATGCGTGGCAGGTTTGAGTCGCCTTCTCCTGCATTATTTTGAGTTATAGCCGTTTCTATGACTACCACAAGTCCCTACCCCAGTTAAACGGGCAACCAGGTGTAATTACGGACTCTCCCTTTCACCTTCATTTAAAAAGCAACTTGCTATAAACTGGAGTAAATATCCTGCAGGGCTCTAGCATTGTTTCATGCTGCTTGTGGAATTATCAGCACGTCTCTGCAGCTATCTGCACGGACTTTTAGCTGATGTTGGAATCAGTATTAGAGACGCTACATACGGGTGGTAACTCGGTTCACATGGACATTAGATAACATGCTGGCGAACTACTGAAACCTTTTTTCGGGACACCCTGCTGTCCTCGCAACGTCTTTTACAATAGGCCTACTCGTGCTCTCTGTTGTGGTTTGAGAGGGGCGGGGCTTGGTGACAGTGTGTGCCTGGGTCTGCGTTTGTGATTAGTTGGGAGGAAGTAACGATTGTAGTATTAAGCTACATGATGGGCTATAATGAAAAAGGAAACGTCCTTTTTCAAACTTTTTATCGACCCTCTTTTTTTCCAATTGCGCCACACGTCTATCGATCGATATATATCGTTATCGAATCATTGCCCAGCCCTACAGGTAAGGAGGAGAGTCCTCCATGTTATTTCAGGCCCTGGTGGAGGCTGTGTTGCTAGTTGTTGTTAGTCGGTAGAAGCAGTTGTCAGAACTAGAAGCTAGACAAAAACCAATAAAACAATAAACAATAAATTCTGGGGTAGACAATGGAGGGAGCTGTTCTTTAAGAATAACTTTCCTTGTTTCCATGAGTGTGCAGCAGATCTCTTTGAAACAGGAAAAACCACCTCAAGCAAGCATGTCAACTATTTTCTGCTCTAATGGATTTTCTTTTGTTTCCATTCACCTCTACGTCATTATTCTGCAATGGAAACTTGGTTAATGACTTCATACTTGCACTTGGTGTTACCTTGTCATGTTTAGTTTAAAACATTAGCTTTTTTAAATCTAATCTGAGAACTGATTTTTTTTTATTTTTTTGGACATTAGTCTTTTCTTTTTATTTCCTATAATGCTGCAACCAAAGCAAGAAACTAACAAAACTTGTTTAGACTTCGTACAATGTCAAAATACACTAAGATGTTAAGCGTACACTAGCTAAGCGTCGCTCAGCAGAATATAACATCTGGTGGAAATGATTCAACTCAACACTTGGGTAATTTTTATTCATATATTTGTTTTTAATTGATTAATTTCATAGCTGAACATTTAGTCTCTGTCTCATGTTTGTGATGGTTTATGTTCTTCTTCTCTGGACGCCCATGCCCTTTTACGTTTCATACAGTTTGCTCCCAAACATCGACTCCTGTTTCTGTCTGTTTGGTTTTCATTTCTGTACTTTGACATTTTCTGTTTTCGTTCATGTTGCTTTGACGTCTTCCTCGCTCCACCTTTATGTTTCCCTTTTCCAGCCTTCCCATTTTGTTTCTACCGGCTGCAGATTTCAGACAGTCGTCTGAGAACCGGAAACGTATCTTGACGCACCTCTGGTCTCAGATAGAAATGGTTAAAGCTGGAATATCGAGCGGTCCACACTATAATCACAACCAGTTAGTTCCACAAGACAAGAAATCTCTTCTAGTTTAATTAGATTAGCAACTGATGTGTCAGTCGCTAACGGGTATCTTAAAAAATGAAATCAAATGAAAATTGGTCATGTAACTGGTTTTATTTTTAGCTGCTACCACCATCAAACCAGTTCCAGAACTGGTTCAGAACCAGGATCTAACTTTGAAGCAGTTCTTTCTGATTCAATTGCCAAAGCTCTGAGTTCGACACTGGAAAACCGGAACCAACTCTTTGATGGACTGGAGCAAAGAAGTGCTTTTGTTTGGGGGCTGGAGGCTGGATTATGGAGCCTGGAAGCTGCTTAGAGCTGCGTTCACGACCGTTGTCTTCAAACTTAATTGTTAAGTGTTTGTAGCTGCGTTTCTAATCAGCATCAGATGTTTTAGTGAAGTAAGCAGGTGTTTATAAATCCTGTTTATATCATGGACACGGTGAGACTGTCAGCTGGAAATACTGGTTAGTGTTCATAAACCGCATTGTTTACAGTGTTGAAGCCTGACTGTTGTAGAGTCTAGAAGAGGCTGTTCTGCTGTGTTTGGGAGGTTTCTTCTTGATACGCTTCCTCGATCAACATCAAACCTGGCGGGCTTCGATGCACCGTGGACCTGACTTGAAGCAACCTCTAATGCATTCAGATGCATGTAACTAAGCATTTACATTTCTTAGAGTTGGCCAACATTTCAATCATTTTTGCCCCGTTTACCTTGATGTCATGGTAGACAAGTCATCTAACATCAGCAACTTCTCTGCTCACAGTTACGGTGCATTTAGACCAAAGTGAAAATGTTGCCTTGTCTTACAGATGCTCATTAAGCTGCTGCAGTGTTTTTGTTTTGGGTTTTTTTCTCTCCGTATTCACAATGCAGATCATGTCAGTGTCAATGTTCAGCTGACAGCCTCACTATGTACTGAGGTGACCACACATCAGTAACACGAACAGCCCCTACGTCATCAAGTGGATATTAGCTGTTATTAAACTAATATTTATTACAAATTTCTCAAAAGATAATACAAATGTAAAATGGAAATATTTAGTATTCTTCACTAAATGAATATATCAGTCATGTGTCCACACAGTTAACATTGACACAGTTGTCCTACGTGTAACCAAACTGAGCTAGTGCTAGTGCTAAGTTGATACAACGATGAGCTGAAATCTGACAGATACACTAGTTATCTTGTAGCCCTGCAGCTTTGCTGACTCATTTCCAGCTTGCTGATATTTATAATCATTGACTAATTATGTTGTCGTGCCGTCTACACGGTTCTCTTTGCATTGTTCTGAAGGCGCCATGATTGGACGGCTAGAATGAAATTACGTTGTATAAATACAAATAATGGCACTAATGGGCCCAGATCTTTTCAACGTTTCTGTTGTGACTAATCAGAAACCGGTACCAATTTCCCATGATTCATCATATCGCCTGGAGAAACTGTTAAATAGTGCATGGCATCAGTTCTAACAGATGTTAATGTTCGTTGTGTTTATTAACCCTTTCTGATAGACGTGTCTTGCTGAGTTTAAAATAAAATGTGCAGTGAGACGCGTCGTCTGCCTCGCCTCATATGCCTGCTGTTTTTAAAGCTCAGGCCAACAGATTTGCCTGCTCTCCATCCTTAATTTCCTCTTGCTGGAGCTCAGAGTGCAGCTCGACCAGCTGATATATTCATATCCTGGCTTGTAGAGCCAGCATGTGTGCGGGGGCAGACTGAGGGGGCTGGTGCAATCTCACTGTACTTGAAGTGTTGTGGAGGTTTGGTCGCGCAGGTGGACACTGCAACCATGGACATGCTGTGTAAACCTAACGCGTGTCTCATCTATGAACGTGAAACCCTCTTCATTCTCTCCTTGGAGATATATGTGGAAAAAACACGAGGATGATGGTGAATTCTGTGTTTTTGTTGGGACAAATGGAACGATGCATGACATTAAGTGAATTTAAGATCTTAGTACTTGTTGGTAATGGGTTTGCCAATCCATCTTTTGTAGTCTTATTATATTAAAATGTATTTTAATGAAAATATTTCATCCAAGTCTAAATAAACACTCAAAATATTCTAGAGATTTCCTTTTGGTGAGTAAATCTACACTGTTGGGTAAATAGTTCTTGTGTAATTTGTCATGTGGGCTACTTGTGTCCTCTGCTGTCTATCAGTATGAGACAAAGAGAAGCCTTCCCCCCCCCCTCACTGTTGCTTTGCAAATATCTACAGCGTTATATTTTTCTCATCTAAACCATGAAACAAGCTGTCAGCTGTTACTCTGACCTCACAGGACACACAAGCTGAGGTGTACCGCTCTTTTTAAACCCGTTTGCATAACTTCAGATATACTGGCTGCTCATCATGCTAACTTGGCAACTAATTAGCAGTTAAATGCTAATGGCTAAAGAGCATACATCAGCCATCTTAGATCCACAGAAGTAAAGCTTGTAAATCTTTCAGATTAACCCAGATTAACTAACACTGATATTCTGATGATGGCGCGGTTGTCGTTTGTTCATGGGTGTCAGACATGAGCTGCTGTCAGTGGACGTATTTAGGAACATAAATTGGGCCTTAAAACCACTACCTGCTTATAGGATTTTACAAGGAGGATCAGTAGTCGTTAATAGAAACAGTTACTCACACAGGCAACCGTAGTATGCTGAGCGGTGGAGAATAAACATATTTAGTAATCTTGTCAGCCTGGGGATGATTGGATGGAGTGACGAAATAAGATAAAAATGTCTGAAGACTGAGACCATTCAAACAGAAGAAAAGTAAAGTCCTCTACAATGTGTCCATTGTTAAATGATCAGAAAGTAGAAAGTTTGTGTTTGTCTCTCAGAATGGAGCAAACACAGCTATAAAACAAATGTTATCTGTGGCTTGGGCAAGGCAGTAAATTAAAGTTTTGTCTTTTTTTTAAGCAACATAAATGTTGCCCCACTGCTTCTTATTTCTCTGATCTCTATGACGGGAATCGTCATCACATGCTCGAGTGAGAAAATTCAGGAACTATAAGGAGATGGTGGTCAGGTTGAATAAAAAAATCCATCCTATATGATAAAAAGATAAATGAATAAATAGTAGTGTTACTTTAACCCAGGGATGGGTATTTTATCGTAGGTTTAGCTTGATTTTTTTATCTGTAATGCTTTTAATGTTTTATGTAAAGCACTTTGAATTGTCTTGAGCCTGAAAATGTGCTTTACAAAGAAACTTTCCTTGCCTAGGGATGGGTACCGTTCTCATTTGATATGATACCGTTTCCCGGTACCTGGGAATCTGTCCAGACCAGGTGTCTACTCTGTGAAATCTTGACGCCCCCTGCAGCTCAGTTTGTAGCAGAGAAGCGTGGAGATGGCGGAGAGCTCACCGCGTTACTGAATGGACTTTTGGACAGATGACTTTTCGTGACTTTTGGCGTTCTGGAGGCTGAATCTTGCAAGCACTCGCTTCAAGCTGGAGGAAATCCTGCAGCACGCGCTGCTTCTGCTCCAGTGATTCAACTCCACCAGACCATAGTAGCCTCAAGACAACAGCTGATTAATGTGCTCTCTCGCCACACAGTGGTCGGGGGTGTGAACTGCAATCTGTCAAAATAACAGACGACCTCCAGAGTTTTCCTTCACCGTTTTTAAAAAATGACGACCCCTGGCACTTAGGTACCGAAACATGGTACCGTTTCATTTTACATGAATTTGTTCTGGGTAGTACCGACGGAATTCGGTAGGTACCGAATTCGGTACACATCCCTACTTTAACCTGTTAAACCTGAGGGTTTTTGGAGGTGGGGTTTGTCTATAAAGGCCTACCCAAAATAAATCCAATATGGCTCCAAAATGATCACGTCAGTGTGTATAATCTTGGTCTCGGAGTATCGGGAAGAATTACAGTGTTGCTGACGTTAAGACTTTTCCTATTCCTGAGCAACTCCAGATGAAGAAAAGGGGATTTGATGAAATACTGTGATTTTGAAAAAATAAAATAAAATCCCAAACGTTGGCTGTGAAATGTGACGGTTGACTTTGAGGCCGACGTGAGCCGGTCGGTCCAGATGAGATTATGTTTGGTAACATTTGCAGGAGTAGCCTCTATAGTTTCATGACACCCACCATGTTGGGATGGAGAGAATGGATCACGTGTAAGGCAAGGCACGTTTATTTGTATAGCACATTTCATGTACAGGACAATTCAAGGTTGCTTTACATAAAACATTAGAAACATTACAGCGGGCTGCAGAAGAAGAATTAAAAACAAAATGAAATAACAAAATAATAAACAACAAAAGAAACCCTCTGAGAAAATAGAATATATCAGTTGTTTACATAAAAGGCTGCAGATAAAAAAGGTTTTAACCCTGATTTAAAACTGCTGAGTCTCAGCAGACCTGCAGGTTTCTGGGAGTTTGTTCCACGTTTGAGGAGCATAAAAACTGAACGCTGCCTCTCTGTATTTAGTTCTGGGAACTGAAAGTAGACCTGATCCTGATGACCTGAGGGATCTGGTCGGTTCATAACGAACCAGAAGTCCCTGAATGTATTTTGGCCCTAAACCATTCAGTGCTTTGTAAACTAGCAGCAGGATTTTGAAGTGAATTTACTGTGTACTGTTGTTTTGTTTCGAGTGTCACTCATAGTGACATCAGTCTTATTTTCTGCTCATATATTGTAAAGTTATTACTGAATGAATGTTGTTTTGATGAAAAAGATTTGAAAGTGTTGTTTTAGTGACATTAGGGCTTCTCATTTTAGAAACATTGGGGGAAAAAACAACTTTTTACATCCATGAACTAGTACATCGAGCTGCCAGATACCGGGTCCGTTGGGCCAAAAGGAGTGAACTATTATAGTTGAAGTGCAAGGTACTCTGCATGTATTCTCTTCAGACTTATTAGAGCCGTTTTAATGTTTTCAGACTTTTCTTCAGAGACTGGCTCAGAACAAATCACTTGTTATACGAACACAGCTAACCAAGTCCTTCAAAGAAGTCTTCAAAACACTTCAATTTTCAAATGATTGCAGGTTATCTTCTTCTTCCATGCCTTCCAACACATCACAGGAGTACAAGTGCTCTTCTTCTGTGGTGTTTTACAGCAGCATTGTAATGAAATAACACTACGACCTGCTGACAGTTTGTTCAGGCTTTAAACTCAGTCATGTTATTTCACTGTACTGTAAGCAGTTGCCTCACTCGTCGTTCAGAAACATAAGCAGACTCCATGTGATCCCCACAGCTGACTGTGATTTTGTCGTTATATTTATAATGAGTGGATAAGTGTGACGTGATCGCCAGTGTTCAGCGCAGCCTGTGATGCAACGTTTTACTCTGGGACAGAAACTAAACTGATAAAGATCTGCGCTGGGAACCTGTCTGTAGACTTCAGAGCTGTTTGTGCAAAAAGGACACGATGGTCAAGTCTACATAACCTTTACACAACACGTGGTTGTACACATGTAGGGGTCTCTTTTTGTTCTGGAACTTATTTGCATGCCCTTCCTCTGGATTTGTATCCAAAATGGCCTCTGTCCCAGTGAAGTGGAGGACGACCGAGACTGTGGGTAATTTGAGCCTTGTGTTCATGACTAGAGGAGCGAATAAGGAAGGGTGGGGAGGGAGTGAAGGAAAAGAAGGCTTTCCTTCTTTGTGTGGAATTTACCTTCTGAGTTTTCTTCCTTTTGGAGAAGTGACTCTCTTTGAGTAAGATAGGAGCGTGGGGGTTATTTTTGGGATTCTGTAATCTTCTGCAGGGATTCTCAGCAGCCAGCGGTGCTCCGTCTGTTCACTCTGAGCCTCTGAATTACCCTTTACCTGCTTCACATTAAGGACCGTACTAGCTCAATGTGACCTCAGTTACAGGTCTTATGCTGTCTTCTTTTGAAAAAGAAAAAACTTTAAACCTTTAGTTGCGTTCCATCACGCTCCTCTGTGATCATAGCTTCTTACGTTCTCATCAGCAAGTCCCTTCGTAGCAGCCAGAAAGTTTAATAGGGAACTCCTAATTTCCTTTGTTAACCCTTAAAACTGCATTATATCTCCAGCCCCCCTGAACGCTGTCACTTATATCATTAATAGTTTCTCAGGAACGGTAGTGTGTAACTCTGTGGGGAAGATTGTGATGGATAGCTTTACCCTTTAGGTGATCTTCCAGGCATTGATATCCCGTCCAGGATGTTTACAATCAGCTATAAAATGTTGTGTTTATTCAGAGACTCTGTATGTGACTTGTTGAATGTGTCTGTGATCATTGCTTCTTACAACCCTTCAAAAAGCCACGACGGCCTTCTACATGCTGAATCAGTGGGAATAAATAAATAAATGATTAGATGGATATGATTTAAATAGGACCCCAACAGAATCCAATAAGAAACTGCTAATATTTATGCCTGGGTGTCACCACTAATTTCCTGAATCAATTCGATGCCCAATGGCCGGATTTGATTTGGTATTGATTCATTTACAGATATTTATGTAACGGCACCAGTTTTTCTTGAATACTAAAGAGATTCTCAGATAAATATTTTTTCTATAAAACACTGTGCCAGTCTATGTGACCGTCAAAATAATCAGATTACTGTAATAATCTGACGCGTCTCCACCAAGGGGCAACCTCCCGTTCGAAAAAAGGAAGCCAATGCGGAAGTACCAAACATTGCAGTTCCCCCCTCCTCCACTAGGTGCTGGCTGCAAAACAGAGCAGATTCCCATTGACTCCCATGTTA
>JAOXYM010000003.1:4002475-4015910 GCA_028567055.1 Leptatherina wallacei
TATATATATATATATATATATATATATATATATATATATATATATATATATATGTTACTGTATATACACGAGCCCAAACATTTGTGAAATCAGAATGCAATGAATTCCAAAATTCTATCAATCTTATTTTATTCCCAATAGAACATAAACAACATGTCAGATGTTGAAACAGAGACATTTGATGGCAGCAACACGTCAGTAAAAAGTAGTTCCAGGGTGATGTTCAGCATCATGTAGCATCCCCTCTTCTTTTAACAAGTGTCTGTAAACATCTGGGAAGTGAGGAGACCAGCTGCTGGAGTTTTAGGAGAGGAATGTTGTCCAGTTCTGGTCTGATGCAGGATTCTAGTTGCTCTACAGTCCTGGACCTTCATCGTGATGCTCCAGATGTTTAGTACTGGTGAAAGGTCTGGACTGCAGGCAGGCCAGTTCTCCTGCGAAGCCATGCTGTTGTGATGGATGCAGTATGTGGTTTAGCATTGTCTTGCTGAAATCTGACAACAAGCTGGATGCTCCCTCTCCTCTTCAGTCTGCAGGACACAGCATCTATGGTTTCCAGAAAGAATTAAACATTTTGATCCATCTGACCACAGAACAGTTTTCCACTTTGCCTCAGACTATTTTAAATGAGCTTTGGTCCAGAGAAGACAGAGATGTTTCTGCATCATGTTCACATCTGGCTTCTTCTCTGCACGATAGAGCTTTAACCTGCAATGTGGTGATCTGTGTTGTTCACAGACAGTGATTTCTGGAAGTCTTTCTGAGCCCATGCAGTGGATTCCAGTAGAGAATCAAGTCTGTTTTTAATGCAGTGCTGCCTGAGGACCCCAAGGTCCCCAGCATCCAGTTTGACCTTCAGCCTTGTTGTCCCATGCACAGAGAGATTCCTCCTGATTCTGAATCTTTCGATGATATCAAACACTGTAGTTAACGGGATCTTCAAAGTCTTCACAATCTTACGTTGAGGAACATTTTTCTGAAATCCTTCCGCAATTTTTAGACCCAGTTTGTTTCAGATTGGTGAACTTCTGTTTATACTTACATCTGAGAGACTCTACCTCTCTGAAATGCTCCTTTTACAGATATGTTCCTGACATCAAATTCAAAATGGAATAATATTTTCCATGAAATGTCTCAGGTTTAACATCTGATATGTTGTTTCTATTGAGATGAAATATGGTTTGATAAAAATATTCTTTTTAAATTTACATTTCACACAGCATCCCAACTTTTTGGAATTGGGGTTGTATTACACATACACACAGTTCATTTAAAAAAAATGTTATTTCAATTGTCAAAACACAAGTTTGTAATAGTTAATTTGTAATAGGATGAGTTTCAAATAGTTTCCACCCATGGGTACCATGTTTTTTTTCCTTCTGTTTGCCTTTCTTCCTTTTTATAAAACACTATTTTAATCAGATGATATATTTCTATGCTTCTCCTTGAGGGTAATGTCCTGTTTTACAGTACTACACTGCCATCTAATGGGAGGAGGATGGAAAACAGCCAAACTAACAAGTTGGTTTCGCAGAATGAGTTTTCACCATAAATTGTGGTTTAAAATGATTCATTATTTCGAAAATGTCAATTACTCCATTACTATTCTCCACTATAATGAATAATCCCGTTGAACTGCTTTAAAATCCACTCCACAGTTTCATAGATAGTATTGGTGTGTTCATGAAATCCCGGTCGCCCCCTCTTACTAGCGTAGTACGACAAATGACTGTAAATATAGTAAGACACATTTTACGAATAAAAACATAAATAAAAAGTGTCATTTTTAAATGTTTATTTTCCAACTGTACGTTCAGATGTTCACAGAAAGTTAGATAATATATAGATGATATTCGTATAATTTAGAAATTAAAAACAACTGTTTCTTTTGTTTTATTTTTGTAGTAAATAAACAAAGTTTACAAATTTCCGTGAAGGCCCTGAAAGCCACACTTGGCCTGCTGGAAACCGTGTTGTGGCTGAATGGATCATCTCGAGCTACTAGGGCGGGCCTTTTCAGTGTTGCTGCTACAGGGATACCAAGATGGAAATCCAGGGGCTTTCTGAAGCCCAAAACATACACTCTCAACATGGCGCCCCGCACAGAACCACTTCATCTCCGACTCGATCACTAACAGGCTCATTAGCTCGTTTTATTTCCACCGAAAATGCTTCGGACAGACGACTGGAGCCGCCCGAGCCTCAAAGTGACAACAACAACAACAGCACCAGGCCGAAGACTTCGTCGTTTCGCCTACTGGCGGAAAATGGCAGCGAAGTTGCTCGATCGTCTGCTAGCAAACCGCCGTCCGCGAGCTGCGCCAACTCACTGGATAACAGCGCGGTTTGGGGGCTTCATAACGTAAACACGGAGAAAGAAAACGACTTCAATGCGCTGCTGGGTTCGCATGAGTTTGTCCGGACTGCGTGGAAGTACGAGGACAGCGGGGACGGTGCAATGCAAATGGCGCTGCCTCTGTTTGAAGGGGAAGAGGAACCGCAGCGGCATTTAACGTTGCCTTTCCCCGTTTTACGGCAGCAGCGCGAGGATAGCGCCTTGAAGCAGCCGTCTGTGGACAGCCGCGGTGCCGCTGCCAACAGGACAGATAAACCCACACAGGAATTATTTGTCGTTTTTAACGTCGTCCAAGATCATGGGACTGACGATCCGAGCCAACACCGACCGGATGTGTCATCTAACAGCGGGGATAAAGTGAAAGGTAGAAAAACAGACGTCTCTAAGGGAAGTCACCGCGACTCCATGGAGATTGGAAACAGCAGCGACGTGTCTTTCTGTGTGTCTACTGACAACTTAAACTGTCTGGACACGCAGACGCTGAAGAAAGCGGATCATGTGTTCAGTTTATTGACCGACAGTCCCGCCGTGGTTAACGCTAAACAGGCTGCCTACCACCACACGGTCGAAGACGTTGTTTTGACAAACAAATATGGCGATAAGATCTGTGGCCAGATCTGTACCGAAAACAACAGCGGGAAGCTGGTCAGGGAGCATATTTCGGAGGCGACGGGTATCGGGGAGGCCATGGAGACATCGGACTTTATTTCAGACTCCAGGGGGCTGCAGGACGCTGCAAACCCGGTCACTGCCTCCGCTAGTCCGTCTGCCAGTGAGACCTTTTCCGGAACCATCACAATAAACAACCAAAGCATCATAGTGACCATTGAAAATGGGATCCTGACTCTCGCTGCTCCACCAGAGGGATATGTGCATAAAGAGGATGACATGGTCAGCTTAAAGGAGCATCTAGGCATGAAAGACCACGAGGATATTGTTCTTCTGAACTATGACAGTGGGACAAAATCCATCGGGAAAATCAGCACCCTGGCAGTAGCCAGTCCAAACCAGCAGGAAGAGCCCAGACCTGGTTTATCTGTCAGTGACTCTGAGCTGGCTCTGGTGGATGATTGCTCCTTATCAGAACTGGGAACCTCACTGGACTCCTATCCTGTCAAGCAGGAGACAGGAACCCTGTGTGCTGTAACAGAGGCCGATCTGGTCACTCCATCACCCAAAGCCCCGGTGGCAAGCGGAGACCATGAGGATTTAAACTCAGCACCACTGATCAGGTCAAAGAAAGACACCGTGGCCACCTTCGCCTGCCCAGAACCAGGCTGCTCGTGTTCATTTGACTCCCGTCAGAAACTCAAGGTTCATCTCCTCAACCATGCAGAGGATCCACGGCCATATCAGTGCACTGTAGAGGGATGCGGATGGGCGTTTGCCACCTCTTACAAGCTGAAGCGGCATCTTCAGTCCCACGATAAGCAGCGGCCCCACACCTGCCAGTTTGAAGGCTGCGGGCGGCGCTTCACCACAGTCTACAACCTCAAGGCTCATGTCAAAGTCCACGAACAGGACAACGCCTTCATCTGTGAGATCTGCAGCGAGAGGTTTCGCAGCGCCACAAGGCTCACAAATCATCAGAGGGTCCACTTTGAGCCGCAGAGGCCCCACAAGTGTGAATTCCCAGGTAATTTTCTATAATAGAGCACATTTACAACAGCCACAGATGACCAAAGTTCTGCACACAAGAGAACAACAACAAAGATTAGAAGCCTGTAAAAAGGAAACGGGGGAAAGACATCAGAAAGTAATATGCCAGAAATTAGTTCAGTGAAGAAGAATGAATTAAACAAAATACTAAAAGTAATAGTAGTAATATGATAGATTAACCTGAATTAAACCACTAAAATATCAAAACAAAACATTACTAACAGTATCATCATGACACCTGATAGGTTCCCATAATCATGTGACACAGAAAAAATACACTGTGGCTTGGCATGCAGTTTTAATGCTTAAAACTTCCAGAAATGAAAACAAATGGCATGTTTTTTTATCAGCAGAGTGGTTTCTCTATACTCAAAAAAAGTATTGATTCCGATGCTTTGACTGACTGGTATCAAAGTAGCGACTCCAAAGTATTGATACACCACTTTTTCCACTATCAGGTACCTCAGGTAAACCATGTAGGACTGTTCCCTGAATACCAAGCTCCACTTTGAGACCTTTTATAAGAACATGATTGTCAACTGTATGAAAAAAGTGGCTCATTTACTGTCTGAAGACGAGAGCAGATCATTCAAGACTTTAAGTTGACCAGGATGTAATTTCTGTTTAAAACAGAAGTTCGTTTTTTTTTCTTTCTAAAACTTTGGACAAAAACCTCCAGTGTGTTTCTTTCTGTTCTGAACAGGCTGTGAGAAGACCTTCATCACCTTCAGTGCCCTGTTCTCCCACAACCGAACCCACTTCAGAGAAACGGGTCACTACACCTGCACCTACCCAGGCTGCGACAAGACGTACGACAAAGCCTGTCGCCTCAAAATACACATGCGGAGTCACACAGGTAAGCTGATGGAGGATGATGCAATCACTTCCCACCAGCATGAAGCCGCAGGAGGAGTCAGCTGCTCTCGTTCTACAGCGGTTTGTAATCAGGCCACTGTTATAAATGAAAAAAAAGGAGTCATCCCTCAGTCATATGACTGCCTATGTCACACACACACACCCCATTGTATCTGGCATGTGTGTGACCTGTGGAACATTTTCTTGGAAATGTTGGTTTTCAGTAACAGTCGAGCTTTTATTATTCCTAGAGGCTCCGTTTCGTTTGGGACCGACACATGATACATAAATTGGAAACAACAGATACAGTTTGATTTTGAAGGAGAGAAATGGAAAGAAAAACCTGCGAGAGAGAGAGAAAAGAGGGATGATGTGTTGGTTTTATCCAGCTCTGTCTGTCTTTAAAAACAAATGTCATGTCAAATACTGAACATTACAATTCAGTTAGTTTTTGTCCAACCACAATGGCATAAAATAAAAGCTCAGAAAACCGGATTAACACACCCAAATCATGTTTTAGAGCTGGATTACAGACTCAGCTGAACTCTGAGTGACCGAGGTAAACCGCACAAGCTCCAAGGTTTAGAGCGTTGCATGTTTGTATACAAACAGTGAAGCATAACTGTATTAATACAGCTAAATCCCCCAAAAGCTGCTCTCGTTGTCATATTTCTCTGTTTCGTGAAGCGCAGCCTGCAGCTCGGGCTGAACGAGAAAATCTTCTCATAGTTGGATAGCGATAAAATTCATGTCCACCTTGGTGATGAGCATGAAACATTTTTAGTCCATCTACAGAACCAGCTGTGTACGAGTACGCTTTAGTCCACTAGTTGGTGGTTATCCACCTATAAGCTGGTTGCTAAGGGGTTAGCCAGCGCTGGTCGGTGTACCGGTTCATACGCGTTGGATGAATTTGTCTTGTACCACAAACACTGGTTTAAACACAGTGTCAACGTGGTGCAGCAGGAAACTGCACGCGGGGACCTTTTAGCTGAAAATGGACGGAGCAAGTTCAGAGAGTGAAGCTGAAGTTGAACATGATGACGTATCTGTTGTCATGGAGATACTTTGGTTTTAAAAGGTTGGACGAGGATCAAACTACTGCTCACTGAATATGATGTATAGATGAAATCTGCTGCACCATCTTAGCTGCTAACATGCTTCAGAGGACTATGATCAGCATCCTCCTCATCCACAGGTTGAACTGGAAAAGATGGAGGACACTCCAGTCAGATGTCACTGGGATGTGTTTGTTAGATGTACTGACTTTGACCAAAAAAAGAAGGAAGCGGTGGATGGAGATAACTTAACGGCATCATCAGCCAGAGACCGGGTTCTGATAAGTTCTGGAGATAGACTGATTCGGGGTGAAACTGTTGGTGAACGCGTAAACAGGAAACATGAATAAAGTAGTTTAATTACCTGAGAAGGTATCAGTCCAGAGACGCTAGAAAAACCACAAAGAAGACTGCAGCAGTTTCATATTTCAGACCAAAACACATGATTCCCGTTAGCAGCCAGTATTAGTAGAGTTTATACAGCATTAACTAACTAGTCATTGAGACGGATCAGTATAGAAAATATCAAGGGTGGGAGAAAAAAAATCGATTCACATAAATATCGCAATTTTTTTGTTTCATGATTTTTAAATAGAATTTTTTTATTTGTTTTTTATTAAAAAAAAATCTTTTTTTAAATAAGAAAAAAGTCGTATTTTTTTATATATATTTTTACTTGTCTTGTCGAGCATTATAGCAGCAGAATGATGGTCTGGCTGCTGTGTTCTCCACATTTAAATGCTTCATTTTCAGGTGGTTCAAATATATTCCTGCTGAATGAATCTTAAAAACTGACTCGCATGTGATGAGTAGTTTCTTTGGGGAAATATGTTTCCTTTTTTCATATGCTCTGGGGCTTAAAAAAAAAGCAAACTAAACATCGGCAATATCGAAAAATTTGCAAGTATCACAATTTATATTGAATCAGCACCCGAATCGGGAGAAAAGGATATCGCCCCGGTCTTAGAAAATATGGCGATTTAATTTTGCCATGTTGTACAAACAGCATCATCTTACAGAAACAGACGTCTGTGGAGTGAATTCAGCTGAGTTTAGAGACGATGAACACGTTGGTTCCAGGTTGAACTTTAACCTTAGCTTGATTCAGCTGTGAAGTCACGGTGGCTCTTCTTCTGCTGCTGGTTAACATGTAGCCTTAATGGTGGTTATTAGTCCAGCTGCTAGCTCTGAGCTGACTGAGCAGAGAAATAACACCAAAAAGAAAACATGGAAATTCTTTTTGGGCTGTTTGGGAATTCAGTTGCATGAAAATAATTTCATGATAACCGAGAGAGTAGGGAAGAACCAGAACAGATGTTAACAGCTGACACTGGCTGACAGGTCGTACTTAACGCTCTGTAGTTTATCACAACTGGTGTAAAGCAGTTCCTTTGTTCTCCTGAGAAACACGACTACACCCTACCTGCTGGGTTATTCCTCCACCTGCTGCTTCACACGTTTGCTTGGTTCTGGGATTTTATGAGTTATAAGCAGGATTGGTTCAGGCAAAGAGTTACTGGAAACCACAAATATTTGTTGAGATCTGGTTTCCAGTGTATCATACTGTGAGTTGTAGCTCCTCGGCAGGAGTAAAAACCTGTTCATGTGTTCTTCCTGCAGGCGAGAGGCCGTTTGTGTGTGACTCAGAGGGCTGCGGCTGGTCCTTTACCAGCATGTCCAAGCTGCTTCGCCACAAACGGTGAGAAGTTCTCCGTCTTGCTGGCTGGCCAGAGAGATCCCAGCAGCCCCAGTACCGTTCCTGATGAAGAGCTTTATGTCTGTGTGTTTATCAGGAAACATGACGACGACCGTCGCTTTGTCTGCACAGAGGAGGGGTGTGGGAAGTCCTTCACCCGGGCGGAGCACCTCAAGGGTCACAGCATCACCCACCTGGGCACAAAACCCTTTCAGTGCCACGCAGAAGGTAACAGATGAGTACAAGTGCAGTTTCCTGCTTATTCACTATTGTTTCATTAGATATGTTTAACCCTCATGACTCTTATATCAGTCTGCGGGGCAAATTATGATTGATGGCTTATAATGGCATGGAATTTTATGGGTTAAAGATCTTTTTATTTATTTATTTGCAGTCCAGCGTTTTATTGTGGGGGTGTTTTGGGTCTCTTGCTCCTCAGGATGTAATGCCAGGTTCTCAGCACGCAGCAGCCTCTACATTCATTCCAAGAAACACAAGCAGGACGCCAGCACCCTGAGGACCCGCTGCCCCGTGGCCAACTGCTCCAAACACTTCTCGTCCCGCAGCAGCCTGAAGAGCCACATGCTCAAACACCACCACCTCAGTCCTGGTGAGGAAGCAGCTGCATGGCGATAGAAACGAAATGGAAACATTAGCTTCATGAACCCCCCAAAAGAAAATTTCTAAGATATAAATGTAGTGACAGAAATATTTTAGCTCATTTTTTACTTCTACGTAACATTTCTGCCCTTTTGTGTTTATGTGATGTATCATATTTCCAGGAGTCGGTGAGAAGAACGTTTCCCTCTACATGAACAGCCGCTCTAAGCGAACCTTTCCCTCTCCTCTGTTGCAGATGTCCTGAGCCAGATGGAGACCACGCCCACCCTGACCCCCAGCAGCGAGCTGGTCAGCTCCACCCCGACGACGGTTGCCGGGCCTGGCATCGCTGGAGGTGACCAGCTGACCAACTTGGACCTCAGCTCTTTGTTCTCTGCTGTTCCCGGAGGACCGGCCCCCACAGCCGGGATCGGGGTGGGGGTTCCTGTGGCTGGGAGCGGCGCTAACGGCCCCTTCACCATGGACCTGTCTCTGGTCAGCTCCGGCATCCTCACCATCGACCCGTCCTCAGTCGGCACGACACTCGTCACCAGCACCTGCACCACCCTGGCCAAGGCGTTGGACCCTCTCATCATGGCCACCAGCGCTGACTTGGCCCCTCAGCATGGTCTGGAGGGAACCGTGGGGGATGTGCTACCCCCACAAGGCACCCTCAACCTGGACGACGTGCAGACGGTCACCCCGGAGGCCCTGGGGACCCTCACAGCTCTCACCATGCAGGGCACTGCTGCCTCTGTGGACCCCGCTCTGCAGCACCCGCTCAGCTCCTCCAGCGCCCTGAGCGTGGAGTCCTCGCCCTCTCTGGCTGTGGCCCCCGTTACCGAGCTGCTGGCCTCGCCCTCCAAGGTGGTGGAGGTGGGTGGCCAGGCAGGTGCAGGTCCTCTGCTGGGCTGCGTGGAGGTGCTGGGTCCTCAGGAGGGAGGGAAAGTCCTGACTCAGTTTGTTTTCCCCGGTCACAGCAGCAGCTTCAGCCCTCAGAAGGAGCTGGAACTGAACGCCATGTCACCGAGCAGCTTCCTGGTGAGCACACGCCTCCAAATACATAACCCTCTGACTGGATCAGCAGACTAAATGATAAAGGAAGGATCTGTAGTCTTAATGATCGTCCCCTCTGTTTGTTAGGAGAGTGGAGGCTCAGCCAGGACGGACTACAGAGCCATCCAACTGGCCAAGAAGAAGAAGCAAAAAGGTTCCCCGGCTGCAGCAGGTAATAAACGTTGACGTCTTCATTTAGTCTCATCGAAAGTCTCTGTTTACATGATCATAGTTTCTTTGTGCTTTCCAGGGACTTCCGGCTCATGCCAGAGAAAAACCAAAGGGTCAAAGGTCGCCTCAGCATCGCTCGCCTCCTCCAGCACTCGCTACAGTGACGGAGCAGTAGCTGCCAGCGGGGGCCTGACTCTGCGTGACCCCGTCACCGGGGCCCAGTATGTGCAGATTCAGCTGCTGCAGGTGAGATTCAGACACCTTTAACCTCGAGCACCAGGAACACTCAGGACCAAAATCACTTCCTGGTTTTCAGAGAGCTCCATGAATGTCTGCAGCCGCAAGTGGGGGGAGAAAATGTTTGATGTAGCCTTCAGAGCGCTGTTGGTAACCATGCGTTGCCATGGAAGCAGATTAGTTTAATAAAGGTTACAAATAATACTGGGTGGGATACCAGTTCCTTTAGAAAACCAGTTTATTTTCGTTCTGATATGAATTTGTCTCATACCACAGACACCAGTTTAAACAACATTGCAGGGGGAAACTGTTGGGGGAGGGTGGGGGGGCTTTTCACTGCTGCACCATTTAACCTGCAGCTGGGCTATTGGAGAAGTTGAGCAGTGAAAATGGACGAGAACGTTCAGAAAGTAAAACATCTTATTGAAAGCATGTCAGAAATCTGTTTGTTATGTCCACACGCAGCAGGAATCTCACAAAACGAAGATATTTTTCTACGATTTGGCCTGTCTTCCACACAAACGCAGATTTACGCCATTAAAAAAACGAATCTTTTGAAAAAGACCAGAGTGAAGATTTTCGTTTTCTCCGTTTCTGTATCTGCACGTGGACGTTCATATCTGGGGTTTTAGGGTGCAGGTTTGTAAAGTTGGTCCCCTGCAGGATTCTGCTGCACAGGATTTGAGGAACTACTCCGATCTAAAGGTTTCGCATGCTTATGAATGAGCCCAACAACGCACGTATGCGGTTAAGCGTAGACAGACTTTTATTCTAAAAACCAGACATGTGGACTCTGGGGGTTTTTCTCGACGGAGGGAGGAGGATATTTGTTTCTTTATAAACCCGCCTAGGTGTGGACAAGGCCTCAGTCTGGAGGGCAAACGGCTCGTCCGTGTGCAGCGATGGGTTACAGCTGCGGCTCGATGATGAAACTGATCCATGAAAGGGACTCATGGCTCCTCTTTGTGCTCAGTTTAAAGATGATTTAATGTGTTGCTGTTTAAAGGTTCAGTCTGGAAGTGAGAGTTAAATGATGTGGAACGTGGAGACTCTATGTGCCGTAGTGTAGAACAGAATCTATCATCTCCGAGCCCTGGTAAACCTGATGTGTGTCCATGCAGGACGATCCAGCCAACGATGGTGACCTGGCCTTTCAGCTGAGCTCTCAGACCTCTAGCTCTCACTCTCAGCTCACCGTCGACCTGCCCGTCAACATTTTACAGGCGAGTAAAGTTCTTATTTATCCTCTTCTGTTTTTCTCCTCTCTGTATGGTTTACCTTTAGATTACGATATACAGGACAGCCCAGAGGAACCTGGAAGCTTTTTATTCCGTCTGAAAGCAGCTGCTGATGGACACATTAAACTTAAATCTCTTTTTGACGTTTTTGGATGATTGTTCCACATTATTTGACATTTTTTAGTTTCGGGGACGCAGTCATTTAATGTAGATTTAATCTTTTAGATAATCATTTAAAACAGAAATATGAAACTGTTTCCATAAATGTTCAATAATAAATGACTCCAAAGGAGTTTCTTACAAAATCTAATTATATCTTTACTTCTGCTGTGTCTGTTAAATTCTAAACAATGTTATGTAAACATGTCGTGCACACTGGACGCACCACTTTATCAGGTCCAGTTTAACACGTGTAAATGTTTATTTGTTTCCTCGCAGGAACCCACCGTGATGACGGAGGATGACAACGGCTCTGACAACTCCCAGTTCACAGGAAGCACCATCAACCTCCAGGACCTGGAGTGAAGCCTTTACGGAAGTGCTCGGCAGGGTGGATGTGATTCCACGGATATTGCACCTTGAGTTGAGGAAAGTTCAGAGGAATATTGTGTCTGTTTGTTGAGTCCACTTTGTACCAAAACCGAACCTGAGAGCACTGTTGTGTCGGAGACTTCAGAGGGTTTTACTTTCTCTGCGTCCTCTGGTTGTCCATGTTAATGGTGTCTATTCCACGGTGCCACATTGCTACTCATGCACACACACAGACACAGTGTGTGCTGTCTACGTTCCAGTTGCCTTACGGACACCCCACGCTGTGCACGCCTTCACTTGCAGGTTATCTGCTTTATTTGTCGTTATTTTGACTTATGTTTTATTCTTGTTAGATTTATTTTTGTATGCCATCAGAAGTCCATGTTGAAAACATGTCCATGTGTTTGTATACACGATGAAAAGAGTTACTACCTTCTTGTAATGATTATGTCATTTTATTTATTCCAAGCTGTGGGTTTACAGAACGGCAGAGCCAAACACAGACGAATTAAAGAATCAAAGCACAATCAAACAGTCGTCAGAGGCTTTCATTGATGAATCCTGGTCAGTTCCACTTAGTTTAACATGCAGCCAAAAATAACACACAGTGTTAACAGACGGTGGAAATTAGCTGGATGAAGAAAATCACCTCAAATGTCTCATTTAACACCATAAGCTGAGAGAATAAAGGTTAAAATGGGAACATACTGGATGACCTTTGACACAAAAAAGTTGTTCAAGACAACATGTACAAAGCTGGTACACACCACCTCATTCCATATATTTTCTTTCCTTCATAATGTGTTAAATAAACCAGAATGTTTTGTATATTTTAGATTCTTCAAAATAACCACTTTTTTCTTTAATGACATTTTTACACAGTTTACATGTAATTAGCTGTCCTTCAAATAAAGCATCATGTAAATGTGCTTTTATTTTATTTATTCATAAACAACCGGAAGTTTCTTGAGGAAGAAGTTATTTACTTAATATTAAGATTGTTCCATCTAATCTCCGGCTGCGGCTCGTGCTGAAGCTTTCTTGCTTCACACATCACCTGAGACCTGAGCGGCAGGATGGACATGAACTTCTGCAGGAACTGTTCTGTCCACAGCTTTTCGTGTCCGAGTCGGGTGTATTTTGCAGACTGGCTCTCTCCATCACCGTCTGAAGTATTTGAAGCTGAACATTTAATGCGACCAATGAGTGAATCATCATTAAGACGATGTATGTTCTGTCTGAGAATAATCTGACACACACAAACACATAGTTAGTAAAATGTAGAGAATATGTTGCGCATGTAGTCATGCCTCTTTGTTCAGATCCGTTTCAAACCAGAAGATGGAGTTAAAGTCACACTGATTTCCTTCAACTGCACCTCCAAGCTTTACCAGCTAGATATGAGCTGCATACAGTAGAAATCTGTAAACCTGTTGCAAGCTGAACACAGACTAAATAAGATCTGTTAATTTGTTATAATAAATAAGGAAATGATGAGAAATGAGAGAAAGCAAAGTAACTGTAGGGGTGATTGGCATGTTGTCCCGGGGATATGGGGATAGAAGTGGGAAACAATCACTTCCAGGAGAACAATGATCCATCAGCCTTTCTGTGGAATTAGAATAATATTCATGAACCTCATACTTCTGTGGCTTTGGAGAAGTAATCAGCTTTAAAGCTCTCTGAATGAGAACATTACGAAGATATGATGAAAGTAAATATGAGAAGAAAAATTGTCTCGATCTGCACAAAGCAGTGCAGGCAAGGCCAGTTTGTATAGAACATTTCCTGTACAAGCCAATTCAAAGTACTTCATATGAAACAGAAGTATTACAGACGGTGCAAAGAAAGCAATAAAAAGGTAGTGAAAGGCATAAAAAAAAAATTACTGTGCAGATATCGTGCATGAGAACAGAAATGTTTTTAACCTGGATTTAAAAGTTTCTACATTTGGTGAAAGTTTAATCTCTACTGGGAG
>JAOXYM010000003.1:4077950-4090002 GCA_028567055.1 Leptatherina wallacei
CGACCTGCAGGGCTTCTTAATGAAGGTATAGAGGCTGTTAGTGCTTGATTAGTACAATGATCTCCACAAAAATGAGACATAAAATAAATAAATACAAATATTTTCATACATATGGATCAGCGGAGACCCGCGGTGGTCACAGACACGCTCCATGACTACAGCTCATTACTATGCTCACTTGCTTACCAGGTGATTGGCGGAGTGAATTGCAATCTGTCAAAATGACCGACAGCCTTCAGATTTTACCGTCATTGTTTTAAAAAACCGGTCAATGACGGAAAATATCCGGTTGACACAACCCCTGGCTTGTTGTCAACCATATTGACCCATTAAGCTGATTCAGGTGCGATACAGCAGGAAACATCCAAAACCTACAGGACAGCAGCCCTCAAGGACCAAGTTCTGACACTCCTGCTCTAACCAATCATCTCCAGTCATGTTGCATCAGGTCTTAAAGGGTTAATTTATGTACAAGCTGTAAGAGGCTACTTAGTTTTTCACACTTCTTCTGCATTTTGGATTTGGTTTTATAAAATAAATAATAAAATCATGTTTTATGTAGATTTCCGTGTGTATTTACCTCATATTCTCCTTACTAGGTCTTAATATAATTATTTTTATGTCCTGATTGGTAAAACTTTACAACTGAAAGAAGGCGTGCTCGTAGGAACATATCATCTCTGAATGTGAGAGGAGACATGATAAGAGCCTAAAGATGGGATAAAAATATTAACCTGCTGTGAAAGGAGTAGGGTGACACTGTTATTATGTGACACAGGAGCAGTTTGTGGAGGTCACCTCTTCATCACCTTCTCCATTACAGGTCAGTGTAAGCGAGGGGGGGCCGTGCTGTTTACTCCCGGGCACCACATTCCTCTGCGTGAGGAGGGAGATAAAAACACTGTTGTCATGTGTTTGTGTGTTTGCTATGTACTGTATGTGAGTCCTTAGCGAGTGTTTCATTTGTACACCCCCACATGTGTGTGTTTGACTGAACTGCTTCAAAGACAACAATGATACACCTGAATCTAGTCAAGGTGAGATTCCTGCCCGCTGGTGTGTTGCCGGACAGCTGAGCCTCCCATCACTCAGTGTAATAGACAGAAAACAAAGACACTGGCATGAACTGACTGACCCTCAAACCCTGGATTTGTCCCTTAAAACGGTCCTAAAATAAATGACTTAGTAGATTATCTGTTGGTGTCAAATACAAGACATGATAGAATTTTCTGATATAGTTCATTTCCATTGCAGGATCCAATATTTGCTTAAAAGCATTTTTTTTTCTCATTCATCTTGATGAGCACAGTGGCTTTCTAATGTAACACATCTTGATCCAGCTGTTTTAATTTTAGTTTAGTTGGAAACACAAAGCTAAAAGTGGTAGGACGGTGGGGAAAACAAGAGAAAGGGGGATTATTTCTGAGAGAATAAAGCTTGTGTTTGTGAACTCTTCATTGGAAGAATGAAAAAGGATGGATTTCATGTTCCCCTCATTTGTAAATCTTTATAGGAAAATATTAAATGCAGTTTCTATGAAAGACGATTAAATGCACATTCTTGGGTTTAGCACATTGCTAGTTGAGTCGTTCTATTTCACCGTGGTTGACTCATCAAGGAAGCCCAGGAGGACATTATTGGAAGGAGGAGAGGAAGAGACAGAGCAAGAGAAAAAGACACACCAGACTGACTTTTACTGGTTGGAGAGATCACAGAGAAGAGACAGGATGAATATGGATGCTGGATTAGCAGAAATATTAATCCTCATGCAACTGACATGTAATCACACGTCTTCAGATCTTCATCAGAACTATGATCAGAGCTCCTTAGTTGTGGACATCCTCCTCTACCTCCTACCTTGTTTCCAGCCTTGTTCTGGTGTCAAACCACCACCACATTTCTGTTTTTCTGTCTACACGTTACTTCCTTGAAGTTTCTTTCCTCATTCAGCTGCACTTTGTTTATCCAGCAGCTGGTAAATGCCGATTGATGGATTTTGCATCGTGGAAAAATGTTGATGGAAATGTAGTGATAGCGCTGCAATGTCAGATGATAGGAATGATTAGCATCAAGCTGAACTTGACAGAAAGTTTTTATTTTTACCGTCCAAAATTAATTTAAACCGACATTTGGACAAATTGTTGGTGTGTCTTTAGATCCTTGCTTATTGGATATAAGTTAGTTTTTGAGGTAATAAAAGCATTAAGTCTCCTTGGATTAGCAGGTTAGGGCTGGAATACACTGCAGGATTTTCTCAATCGTGTCTCGCAGGTCCACCTCAAACTGCACGAATAAATCACAGGGTATAAAAGTTCATTAAGTTTCTCACGTTTTCACACAATACGATGCTCAGCAGCCCGCTGCTCGGATGCAACTCGACCGCTCTCACTGTATGTCCATACACAACACGTCGGACCCTTGTGACCAGAACTGTAACGTTATAAGAACCCCGGAAGTGGGGACATCCGTCATTTGTTAAAATGCGCACAAAGCAAATCGTCTGCCTCGGCTATTTGTGCCATTATGTGTGTCTTAACTCTCTGTGCTGCCATTTGCCGCTCCTCTTCAGCTATGTGCGTGCATGCGCAGAGAGTTTGAGGCTAGTCGGCAAGCAGCCCCGCCCTCACTGTGCGAGACCCTCACAAGGAACGACCAGGATTTCAAACAAGTTTGATATTCTTGCGATCCACGATTTCTGATCGTGAGCTGGTTGTGAGTTGGTGATTGATTTTCGTAACCTTGTGTAGACTACACGAGACACGACACACAACTGAGCTGATCCGAAAACTAGTCTTACAGAGAAAAATCGCAGAGTGTATGCCCGCCCTTAGCTGCATCACATACCTGGCTGTGGCTTGGAGGTTAAAGGTGAAAAGCTGTCCTTGAGATAAAAGATAATCATTTTTATTAATCATAAATTACTCCAACAAAGATGTCTGACTAGAAATGTTTTGCTTGATTATGACTTGAATTATCAAAAAATTCTCATTTAAAGTGTTAATCTGTGTAATTGTGTTTGTTTTTGCAAGCAATGACAGGTGACCCATTCTCATTAGTCTTGTTATCATGTTAATAAAATATGAGGATAAAACCAACATGTAAAGTGACTTTTCTATCACAGTTTAGGTTTTGCATCACAGAGTTTATACCTTACATATATAAACATATCACAGTCAACAGAGGGTGACATTGGGGGTTGTAAGGTGTTGCTGGCCCTCACGTGTCGGTGACCCAGCAGACACATTTCAGACATATGTTTCTTCTTATTCTGGGTGACGTTCACATTCCTGAGCCTCAAAATAGGTTTTCAGCTCATATAAAAGACTAAAATAGCGGTTGCCAGGTGTGTGTTGATCATGCTGAAAAGTGTGTGTCAGAAACTTGTCATTGTCACCCCCCCCCCACATACACACACACTTCACACACCAAGGGCATTTCAAGTGCAGAACAACTTTAACGTGTCATGTTAGGAAATTCAGAGCATTCAGAGGAGGACGGGAGGGTAAGCTTTTCGATGGCAGTCTATATCTGGGGATGTTTGTGTGCATGTAGGTCAGAGAGATTTAATAAAGTGAGTATTAATTGTGTTTTTCTTTCAGGAGGAGAGAGTACAAAAAGTCCAAAACACGCTCTTTTGTCGCATGTTGGAGCTTGTGGGGGACACAGTGCTGCTGGGAAAGAGGGACCCCCCTGGCTTAAACATCAAGTGTGTGATAAAAGAGCTCTGGTTATGTAACAGGGATCAGAGTGTGTGTGTGTGTGTATGTGTGTGTGGTGGGGGTTGGTGTTGGATGGGGAAGTAGAGGGGAACAAGCAGGGGTTTCTTCTCCACGGTGCGTGAAGGAATACCCATAAATCCAGAGACATTAGATGAGTCCAGCCACGTTAACACACCATAAAATGCTGCCTTTGCTGTGATGTGAAATCAATGTTTTCACATTTTTAATCACCTTTTTTTCAACTTTAGTGACACAAAGAAACAGAACCTAAAATCTAAAAGGACTCGGAAATCATTTTGCTCTTAAAGACATCTCATGGAAATGTCATAATTTTTCGCTGGTGCTGTTTGGTCCACTTTGAACGAAACCCTGGTCCACTTCCACTGATAGTACGGTTCATTTGTCCAGCAGAGAAATGTAAAGCCTATGCTGAAGTGCAAAAAAATTGCAGTTTCCCCCTCCTCCACTAGGTGCTGGCTGCAAAACAGAGCAGATCCCCATAAACTCCCATGTTAAAAAGAGCAACTTCACAGCAGAAATAAACATGTTTAGAGCCTGGTTCAAAAAACCCATTTTAGGTTTAATATGTCAAGTTTACCTTCATGACAAATGAAGGGGGAGTGAAAAAAAATTCTACTTTATCTGTTTAGATGTTATTTAATCTTAAAATTCTTCATGATTAGGGGCGTGCCCTTTTGATTGACAGGCGGCAGATATCCGGCAAAAACCAGGCACAGAGTAGCACAACCTAGGTTTTTAGCCGGCTAACAGCGCGTCTTAGTTTAAGTCACCCATTTTTGGGTTTTCCATGAGTTCCGAAACTCGTAACAGTGCCAGGATGGCGACGGTGGGAACCTGCCAATGAGCTTTTCAGCTCTTCAGAAACCTACAAGTCCCGTAGTTTCACAGTTCGTCCATTTCTTTTTACAGTCAATGGTCTGGGAAGCAAGCTTTATAGTTTCAGCACAATCTACATGCTTGTCATGTTTCAAACATTGCTCTCAGGAACTCAAGGCCTGCATAAATACAGAAAGAGACAATCAACTTGGAGCAGGTAATAGAATACAAAATGGCAGTTCAGACCACACTCGAAAGTTACAGGAGCAATGAGAAAGCACATTATATTCATGACAAGACCAAGGCACTGTGTCATGAGCTTAAGATTTGCTCAACTGAGACAGTGTGAAGAAAAAGATGGACGACTTTGTAGTCGAGACATTTTGTGGCACTTGTTCAGACCTTTCTACTGGAGATGATCTGAGATCAAGACCACATTTCTGATGCTCTTCATCAGATGTGTGTTTGTGTCTATCTTCCACTGCAGGTTGTTCCACGGGAACCGAAAGGTTCTCGTCAAAAGTCATAACAACACCTGCATTCTCGCACTTCACAGATGAGATCAAGAGAATAGAGTGTGTGTGTGTGTTTGTGTATGTGTGTTGCTGTGTGGGAGTGTGGGAGTGTGCGTGTTGCTGTGTGGGAGTGTGTGAGTGTTTAATTGGATTGAAATATGTCTCATAGTTGCAAAGAAACAATCAATATTTGGCTCTTCTGACCTCTTCCTAGCCTCCATTTTGACTGCCGGGTCAAATTGACCCGAACAGCATCTATGTTACACAAACAAGCAGGGGGGTGTTACAAATATGGGAAATGAACCATTTTTATTTTATATGTTGATAACAACAATCAAGCCAAGCAGAAGAAGGTTCATAGCAAAAAAATATGTTTAATTATTAAAAAAATAAATAAATTAATATCAAAACAGGACAATTGTACCAGCAACATAACAGGAGGGTTAATGTAATTATCTTAGTTTTTTGTGTTCAACTATATGTCCTCCAGTCTTTTCTGTCCAGGTAGGTTGAACTGAACGATAAGCTTGACACTTTCAGACCACACGTTCTACAAGTCCAGAGCTGTGGCACGTGAGGCTGTGCAGGCTTTGTCTCATTATTCTGCTTTGCATGCCGGCAGCTGTAGTGTTACAGGTTGCACACCTATGCTGTAAGCTGTCCCAGTGTCCTCTATTTATGAAATCTCAGCGTGACTGAACTGACATCAGGGGTGGAAGGGGGCCAAACCATCTGTTGCAGGACTCTGCTTTTCTCATGGACCGGCATAGATTTTTATGACTCTGGCTTCAAGTGTGAGCAAATTTTCCATCTGCAGAATGAATTTATGACCAGTGCGTGATGGATAAGAATTGAATTATAATCAAATTGAATACTGAGTTTGCAGTGGATTTTCATGTATGCCACATCATTTTCAGTGATTGGTTGGCACAGCATGCATCCGTTAACAAATTTAAACTTGGACGTTCTTTTCATAACATCCTAGAGGGATATTCGTTGAGACACAATGCTGTGTCTGTATCAAAGTTCTCTCATTTCAGACTTTCTGCATAACTCGCCTCATGCAGGACAGGATCTCAGCCAAACACAGCAAAATGCCACGTGCAGTAATGAGGGAGGTGCACACTGAAGCAGTTTTCCTGTCATGACATTAAACTCACAACTTAGCTGCCAAACAGATCCTAAAACTAAATCCATGATGGATGGTTTGCATTGTAAATTAGGGCGATGCTCAGCTCAGGTATCAGGAAAGAAGCAGCAGATTTGTGTGTACCTGAAACATGATAGAGATTATTTCAGGGGCAAGGCTTCCTAATGCAAACCAGCTGTGGTCAGACAATGCACTGCTATCATGCAATAACTGCTTAAAATGCATTAGGTCAGTAGATTAGATAGTTAATAACAGGAAAAACAGAAAAAGAAAAGTACCTTGTGCCACGGTTGTTTAGGCCAGTGTGGTGATCTGATCAGCTGACGGTTAGATTTTGTGGCATTCTGGAAAAGTTATGTCTTGTATAACGGCCAAAATGTGCATTATTTAACACGTAAAACTCCAAACCATTTTTTTTGCTTTCTTTGTTCGGCCTGTTTTGTTTGCTTGTTGTTGTTGTTTTTTTTTACAAAAATGCATGTAGAAGCTCAACCCAGTTAATCCCAGTCAACTTCCAGGCATTTTTTTCTAGGACAGCCTCAGTTGTCAGATTATGAGGATAAAATTATATAAAATGAATGTATCAACAGATATAGCACCATAAAGACTAACTAGAACAAGAAAACAGAATTTATTACTAACAGTACTTTGTAGAAATAACTCACAGATCAACAGTGACCAAGACTTTTCTCATCTGCACATCATTCTCTCAAGTCTTGGCTGTCAGGAGAGAAATATTGCCACCGAAACAAACACACAACAGAAACTATTTACATATTTACACTTTTTCCTCATTTACAGTTATTTATGCTACTATTTACCTCCTATCCTCACAAAACTAACTCTGACTAAGCTACCATGCATCAAAAACGACTTCTGGAAATCTTCCATAGATCACCTAAAAGATAAGCTATTGATCACAATTTACCCCCACAGAGTTACACGCTACTGTTCCTGAGGAACTGTTTATGATACACAGTAAGTGATAGCAATCGGGGGCCTCCGGGGACCTAGCAGAGTTTTAACTCAGCTTTTAACCTTATCCAACCTGCCGTTTTTAAGTAAAATCATGGAGAAAGTTGTTTTTATCCAGTTAAACAAGTTTCTGAATGAGAACAATATCTCTCCAACACATCAGTCTGGTTTTAGGACGAACCTAAGTACCGAGACAGCCCTTTTAAAAATTGATAATGATCTTAGATGTAATTTAGACCCTAAGAAACTCTCTGTCCTGGTTCTGCTGGATCTTAGTGCCTTGGATACAGTAGACCACCAGATTTTATTAAACAGACTCAGAAGTCTGGTGGGCCTCTCAGGTACTGTTTTAAAATGGTTTTATTCCTATCTCACAGATCGACAATTTTTTGTAGGTATGGATACATGCTCCTCAGGAATCCATGAAATCAAATGTGGGGTTCCCAAAGGCTCAATTTTAGGCCCAATACTTTTTAATCTGTACATAAAGTCATGGATTGCAGAGAACTTCTTACAGCTCAACCAGGACAAGACTGAAGTTTTAATCATCGGTCCTGAAGACAAGAGAGAGATCATTTTACCTAACTTACTTAATTTTCATCCTTATAACTGTGAAAAATCTGGGTGTTCTTTTCGACTCTGAGCTGAATTTTATCCCGCATATTAGAAATGTTACAAAGACAGGATTTTATCATCTTAAAAACATTGCCAGAGTCTGCCCATTTCTCTCTCTTGCCAGCACGGAGATGCTGATGCATGCTTTTATTTCTCGTAGAATAGATTATTGCAATGCCCTGCTCTCTGATCCTCCTAAGAAGAGTACCTCAAGTTTACAGTTACTTCAGAACTCAGCGGCACAAGTTCTGACAAGGATCAGGGGGCGGGAACACATTACACCAGTTTTAAAATCGCTGCATTGGCTCCCTGTGTGTTTCAGGATTGATTTTATGGTTCTTTTAGTTGTTTATAAATGTCTTCATGGTCTTGGGCCTTCTTATTTATCTGACCTCCTTTTAGATTATGAACCCTTGTGGACCCTGAAGTCCTCTGGTACCGGCCTCTTAGCTGTTCCCAGAGTCAGAACCAAAACCTTTGGGGAGGCTTCTTTCTATCACAATGGCCCCAGATTCTGGAACAGCCTGCCAGGGGCCTCAGGACTATTGATGTTTTTAAGAAGAGGGTCAAGACCTATCTTTTTAACTTAGCTTTTAGCTGAATTTTAACTTGGCTTTCTTTCTTTATTTCATATTCATTTTTATCACTATTTTTATTTGCTTATTTATTGCTTTTATTGTCCTGTTTTATTCAGGTACATTGCTCTAGTTTTCTTTTTATTTATATTTCATACCTGCTGCTTTCATTTGATCTTACTGTTTATCATAAACTCCAGTGGTTTCCACATGGGGATCCTTCATGATGCACAGTCTGTGGGGTTGCTGTTGCGGGGACTGCCTTTGACTGGTTGCCCGGGGGTCCTGCAACCGCAGCCTTATGGCTGTGGTGTGGACCTCTGGCTCTCCTGATCTGGGTGGTTCCCTGTGGTGGCGATGTCGGTGGTCTTGGGTGGGATGGCTCCTGGTGTGAATGGATCCCCAACATTTTGTTTCCTCACTGCGGTGTCAAGCCAGATTTCTTTGAATTCTTTTAATTTTTGGTCAGTTAAAGAGACAGAAGGGTGGGGGTGGGGGATTTGAATGCATGGTGTGTGCGCATGAATGTATGTTAGTGAGAGAATGATTAGGTGGGAGATTTTAGAACTGTTTATTGTTGAATGTTTTTTTTATGGAAAGCACTTTGTGTTGCTTATATGTATGAAAAGTGCTCTATAAATCAATACATTTGATTTTAAAAGCCCAGGAAGGATCCTTAATGGATCCATTTCTAGAGTTCCATGTCATCGAATCTCATTGAAAGACTGTTTTGGTATCCAGGATCATTCAAAGAACTTAGTCCTATATTGTGGGGGGGGGGGGGGGGGGGGGGGGGGGGGACAGAATTTTCCTCTTTAAGACTAGGCAATAGGGTCAGTAATGAATATTTTCTGGTTATATCAAGATACATGATCTCCCTAGTGGCACTTTCCAGCTTCCTCCAGGGGAGTCCCAAGGTTTTCCTACACCAGAAGATATACATAATCCCTCGAATAAGTCCCAGGTCTGTCCCAGTGCTTCCTCCCTGTAAGATATGCCCCAGAAACCTCCAAAGGAAGCCGACCGGGAGAAATCCTAACCAGCAGCTCCACATCAAGCTCCTTCTAGATGTGTGACCGAGTCACCAACTAAACTCGGCCACCTTCAAGAAGAAGCTCATTTCAGCCGCTTGTATCCACAATCTCATTCTTTCAGTCACCACCCAAAGTCCATGACCTTATCTTGTCGTGACCAAAAAGAATCTAAAAGAATAAAAAGATAACGTTACGGGGTGTGGTTTATAGAGCCCCGGGTCTCTAAAAACTAAAAGAACCTTTTTAAAACAGGGCATGCAGATTTAAAAATTTCACTTTCAATTATTTATTTTAAAAACTGAATGAGAAACCTCCATAAAAATCCTTAAAAAGGTGTCTTAAAAATGGCCTTGAAGCCTGCTGCTGGTGGTCTGAGTTGGTCTTTTGAATGGCATGTTGTTCCTCATCAACCCACAGACCTACTTTCATCCGTAGGGCCACGCTTTTCAGCGGCTTGCAGAAGGTAAAAAACAACAACATGGCAGTCCACTAATCCAACACAGTATTCTGCAATCCCTCCCGCTTGGCCCTGCATCCATGATTTAAACGAAGAGCTGTACTCACACTTACACCAGGCCTACAAGGAATTCTCACGGCTCAGGGCTGAGTGGATGCAGATCAGCTACTGCGCTTCAGGCCACTCCGGTCTCCTGGTGCTCGGCGGTGCATCTCCTCATATCAGCTCTCTTCATCACGGTGGACCACTGCAATGCATTGCAGCTCATTACTGCTGACAAAGCCCCAAACTCAGTTAACTGCCCCGGGCTCCCGAGGAAGCCAACAGAACCGCATCATCTACAAAAAGCAGGGATGCCACCCTGAGGTTCCCAAACCAGATCCTCTCCTCTCCGCTAGCGGTGCCTTGGGATCCTAACCATGAACACCATAAACAGGATTGGTGGCAAGGGGGAGTCTTGATGAAGCCCAATATTCAGTGTGAACAAGTTCAGCTTTGTGCTGAGAGCACAGTTCCCCACTCAGCTTCTTGTCCATCACTCATACACCCCACAACTGAAAATAAATATTCTTATATAGATATAAATAAACTTACCACAAAAAGTAAAGAAATTTGTGTTTGGTTGATTATTTCTCCTCTTCACTAGTTCACTTATCCATGGTCGGAAAGCCTGATTAATCTTGGATGGTGCCTCAGTGGAATAAGCATGAGATCTCTTGTGCAACCATGAGTGTGGAGGTACAGGGAGAGAAACCCCCACCACTATGTCATCACTATGTGTTATCTTTTACATATATGATAGGCTGATTGTCTTATCTGTCATGGTCTGCAGGCTTTGGTTGAGTTCTTGTTGTTTTGTGCTTCAAAATGTGAACCAAAGTGCTTTTTGGGTCAAGTTGAGTCTTTGTCCATCGTATTTCCTGTTCTAGTAGAGTTTACTTCCTGTTCATTCCACACCTGGTCTGCGGATTGCCACACCTGCTCCTGATTTGTAATTTGTAAGAGTACTTTTTGATTTCTTTTCTTCATCTACAGATCCTCATTTACCCAGCCCAGTGTTCTTCTGTTCATCTTTTGGAATAAAAGACGTATTGCCCTATAATCAGTGTGAGCCCAGAGTGTCGTCCTTTAGTCCCATCCATTCATCCTCTGATGCATCCATCGTTGTGCATGTTGCCTACAGGCTGCACAAGTGTGTGTATATGTGTGTGTGATTAGGGGGAATTTGGTTTCTAAAATAAAAGCACTTTGAGTGGTTGACAAAACTAATGAGCATCATATCCAATTTACCATTTCATCATTAAAATGTCATTACTTTTGGTAGACTTGAAGCTCATGTGGCACTGCTGTTGTTAATAGCTAATAACAGATAGTTTCTATTTTTCTGTATTTTCTTATTGAGAGTAAAAAGCATAGGCTTTCATTATGAATACTATTGGACCTTTTCAGTTTTTGAACTAGAGAAACTTTTTGTTTTATTCCCATCTCCAGAAATGAAGTTCATATTAAACCATGGATTATGTGTGCGATTGCATCCCTGCTGCTGATGTGCCTCTGCTTTGCTTTGCAGTGTCAGTGTTAACAATAGGTTTTAAGTGATTCATGACTATGGATAATTGTACTTGTGTCCTCAAAAGCTATTTAGGAAACATTCCTTACATAACTGCAAGCCCTCAATGACACACAGGCTCTTCTTTTCTTCTGGGGACGGAAACAAAATCTGACTGTAATAACCAGTGTCAGTTTTCTGTTTGATACACTTTTGTTTTTCTTTTATGCAGCGTGTAAACATTTGAGAGGGATGGCCTGTTTATATTTGTCCCAGATAAATTAATCCGCTGTGCTGCGAGTTATCTGCGAGCTGTAAACAGTTCACAACAGTAGCATCATTGTCTAGAAACGGCTAAGATACGCTGAAGCGCCCCACATCTGCACAGCTCAACATGTTCCGTATTAACCATCACCAACGCATACTGTGCTTTATTTTGACTCAGTCTCACGAACTGTCCTGCAACAAAATGTGTTCAGGAATTTGTTAGTCCGCTGCTAAAAGTAGTCCCTAATAAAACCAAAATAAAATTTGTTGTTATTGACCCTCTAACCCATAAAGACCCAGACCCATTTCTACCTCAAGGAAAATTAAGGGGGACATAACACAGGTTAAATAGAGCACAT
>JAOXYM010000003.1:4172676-4185133 GCA_028567055.1 Leptatherina wallacei
CTATGGGGATCTGCTCTGTTTTGCAGCCAGCACCTAGTGGAGGAGGGGGGAACTGCAATTTTTGGCACTTCCGCATAAGTTTCCTTTTTTCAAACGGGAGGTTGCCCCTTGGTCTTTACAGACTTTTTTGTCCTTTTAGTTTGTTTTTTCATCAGATTCTGGCCTGTTTTCTGGTTGTTTCTCCACATGGGAAAGAAAGTGTAAGAAAGTGTTTCTCTTGAAGATATTCACATTTTCTTAACTGGGGACAAATTTACTAACAAAAAAGTCGTCTAGCAAAAACTGCCATAAAACAATACAGATTGTTTTTCCCCCTCAAATCTTCTAATCAACTTCAGTCCTAATTAAAATGACTAAGTATGTTATTATTCTATTATCTAACCCTTTAAATGCCAGTATGATGACATGATGCCACTGTTTTTATGGAGGGAAAATTAATAAAAACAATTTAATTGAATTAAAAAAAAAAAAAGATTTAATGTGTAATGTTTTCAATGTTTTTAGGAGATATTTTTGTCCTATAAGGACCTGAAATTGTAGTAAACATTAAAAACAATAACAGTGCATCAATATTGGTGCAGATTTTTTACTGTATTTAAGACTGATCTTAAAAAAATTTAAAATGAGCTCCCCAGCATGGATTATATAGAAAATGGAAAATTTTACTTGTATGTTTTTTTTAAATAAAAACTGTGATATCATGTCTTCAAACTGACATTTAAAGGTTTAAATTATTTGAATAATATGATAGTTTTCATAATAACTGAAGTTGATTGAAAGATATGAACCAAAAAATTGGGAAAAATTGTAATCTGTAACTTTTCATAACACTTTTTTCTTTTTCTTGCCCAATAATGACCTGAAACGGGGGTAAATTGAAGAGGGTCAAAGTCTGTGTCGTCGGTGTCTTCCTACACACTCACCCTTGCTGTTGTTGGTGTGTGGTCCCTGTCCGTTGGTCTGACTGTTGCTGTGTTTGGTCTCATGCTCGTCCTCCTCCAGCTGCTCCAAAGCCAGCTGCCTCCAGCTCCGCAGAGATGATTTGCCCACCCAGAAGCCCTCGCCACTAAAACACACACACATCAAAATGCATTCGGATGTGACAGTGAGTCCACGGACCACGTTACAATACGTTTACCTGACAGTGTTTACCTGAGCGAGCGTTTGACCAGGTTGGAGACCTCCTTGTAGTCTTCGTTGAGCTGGTTTTTCAGCCGCAGCACTCTGCATCTCTGGCTGACGCACTCTGTGCACAGAGAGGAGCCTGAACAAAAAGTGGGCTGTGAGTAACAGAGAAAACCTTTCATGATGGTTCACTCATGTTAGTGTAGTGCGGACTGACCATCCAATCTGGGCCCACCACCGTAGCGTTTGTAGAGGAGCTCTGCAGCATGCATGGAAACCCTCTTGGTATCCCCCACCTTGTCTGGGTGTAGTTTTCCATGCGAGCAGAGGAAGAAGGAGCTGTCTATTTCCTTCGTGGCAGTGGAGTCGTCGAGCCATTTTTTCAGCCAGTCCATAGGGATAAACTCGAACTTCTCACCTGTAGAAGAAGAGCAGAGGAAAGTATCAACCAAAGAGAAACAAATCCAAGAATCTTCTGGTCCAACACCTGAATTTCTACAACATCTCTATCAACTCAGTCAAGTGAACTGGAAGTACACCCTCTTTCAATTCTTAGGTTGTGGGCACCAGGATGTAAGATGAATCATCTGGTCTTCACCAGGTCCTGAAATCAGATAAACATGAGCCTTTTTTCCCCCCAAGACCAAGGAAGGTCAGTAGGTGGCAATAGTACTCAGTCTGTCTGCAACCATCTTAGACAGGAGCTGGTTTAATGTGGTTTAAATAGTAAAAGAACAAAATAAAAAAAACATTTAAAAAAAGAAACATACAATTAGCTTTATTTGCATTTTCATAAATAGAAAAAAGGTTTCACAAATCAGAAACTTGTAATCTGTTTGTTTTACTTTGGAGCAGAGGAGGGAGATACGAGAATGAGTAAGGATGGGAGGGGGGGGGGGGGGTGTTCTTATGTTCGTTTCTTTCCCCACGTCTCTTTTTTCAGTATTTACAAATTTACAAACAGAAAAACTGCACAATTTTAATTACATATAACAATATATATAGTATAATATCACATCTCCACCATCTTTCAAACGCGATCAATGCTATGCTGCAGTGCATTCTGGGACAGTAGGCTGCCAGAAGTCCACAGAAGTCACAAATCCTCGAAAAAATGGGGGGGGCGGCGCAAGTAAACCTCCAGGAATCCGGAGTGTAATTGACTTGATGCGTTCCTTGTATTGGAACAACACGTGGACCTCAACTGGTAACGTTTCAAAAAAACACAAGTACGCATGTTGAGAAACGGCCTGTGCGTTTATGAATCTACAAACTCGGTAGAATAATTCATCCCAAGTCTTGAGGTCTTTCAGCAGGACGTGGTCTAGGAAGCAGTAGACTCGCCCGGTTTTGGTCAACCTGCCTTTAACGTGCTGAAGCCTGTTACAGGCGCGTAGTAGAGAGAACTTCCTTCTTGTTCTCCGGAACACTACAATAAAATTACGTCATTTTGTTCTCGTGGTCCTGGTTCTAGCGGCTTGTTCTAGACACATTAGGCGAGCAGAAGATTCTTCCCGTGGGGCTCGGTGAAGTATTGTGTGATTGGTTGGCCATTAGAGGTGGGCGTGGTTAACAAACGCGTGAAGTGGAACGTTGTCTCTTCTGCAACAGATAGCTTTAATGAACAGCTGATCCAGAGAGTACGAACATGTAAACAACACACGTTGCTTTTAATGACACGGACACCTCTGGGTGCACAACCCGCCCTGCTGCTACGGACCAAGTTTCCTGTTACATATGAAACACCCCCCCCGCAGTAATCCCCCTCACCGTGTGGTGAACAAAGCATCTTGTGGAGCACGAAATGACTCGACCAAAACAAACTTTTTCTTGTTCTTGTGGCCTCGAAAACAAGAACAACATTCTCAGGGTGTATGTAGCAAGCTTAAATAAGGCCTGGTCAGTCTGAGATGTAGCTTTTGGGTTTTTCCCAGTTTCTCTGATCATTGCACGGTCTGATCTGGGCCTGAACTTGCCGAGACGTCCACTCCTGGAAGACTGGCAGCCTTTTTCTCTCTAAATCCTTAGAATTGAAAGCTGTAAACCTCCTTTTTTACAGCTGTGTAACCAAATGCGCTAACTAGGGCTGCGCGGTACATGTGACATAAGGCCTACGGTAGAGATTTGCACTCTACCATTCTTGGTTCGGGTTTAAAAAAATCGAACGTCGAACCGACAACAATACTTTGCGAGATGCGACGTAGCGGCAAAGTAATGCAAGCAATCTGTTTTACCATTTGAAGAGGAAGCATGTGCTTGAGTATGCAGAGCCAGAGGCAGCGCTTGGCTCAAACGTGCTCGGTCAAACAACACCGGAGGAAACAGAAATGTTTCCCCCGCTACCCAACAGCAGACCTCCATTGCACAAGCTTTGTCAAAGAGTACGGCTCACGGCCGAAAGAGCCAACGATGGAGTGGAATAAAAAGAGCCATCAGAACGTACTTGTGTAAAGATTTCTATACAGTGGAGCGCCGCGGGTTTAAAGAGACGATTAAACCCTCGATCCACGTTAAAAACCTGCGAGCTGAAAGTATTTTCACGAAACAGAAATGGCCAAACTGATCGCCAGCTCTGAGAGAAAGTTGAGAAAGACTTCTGTAAAAATAAATACATTTAATTTTATGTTATTCAAGATTTAAGAAATAGTTTTTCTTTTTTTCTTTTTGTTGAAACTTTTTTGCAATGAAGAAAACATTTTTTGTACCTACGTTGTTATTTCTGTTAGTTTGCACTATAAAGGGTGCTGCTGTCTGCACAATTACAGCTCTAAAAATGATATCTTTGCTTTTTATAATGATTTTCAGCCTTAAATCTATACTGCCATAAATACCGTTACCATGAAGGGATCCGATTTATACCGTGAAGTGAATTGTAGGTCACACCGCCCAGCCCTAGTGCTAACCTGTGGTCATATTACACTAAATCAGGATTTATTTGCTCCACCTCGTTACCTTGACCGTCCCTTTTCCCCTCCCCGTTTACATGTTCTGAACTAAAAGTCACAAATGTATACACTTTGTGTTAAATGGACTTTCTCATTAAGTCATTAAGGAATGTTTTTACCAACCATCTCTTGCAGGTAAAAGCTCGTAGAGCTCTTTCACCTCTTCATGCTTTGCCTTGCCCTTATCCACGCTCTGTTTCCTCATGTCGGCCATCTCCGTGCACCACTCCTCAAATTTAAGGTTATCTTGGTCTACCAACCTCTGAAGGAAGGCTGGCCACCAACACAGAAAGAACAAAAACATCAAACACACTCATTTATTCTGATAAAGACATGCTTCCCCCCCCACCCCCCCACCCGGCTGCCTTGTTTGTTTTCATCAACACGTGATGACGAACTCACCTGGCAACTCAACGTTGGTCCTGGGGGGGTCTGAGGGGTCTGAGCTCTCCACACTCTGGATCTTATAAACCAGCATGTATGCGTTTCTGGAGCAGTGGTAGCCTTTACTGCACTTGGGCTTTCGTGACTGGGATTTCACCGCCTCAGCTACGGAAGATTACAGCGTGAGTGTTCGCACGTACAGACGAGCAGAAAAAGTAGCTGGTTAAGTGAAACACTCCTCACCAATATCCTCCTCTATACCGAGCTGCAGCTTCTTGCCTTCCATCTTCTCTATTTCCTCATCATTGAATTTGTACCAGTCACCCGTCAGGGAGTCCTTCACGTGGGCGATGTAGTGGCCCGAGTAGGCACTGATGCCCCGGTGGATCAGCACTGCACTTAGTTCATAAACACACTTCTGGTCTGGACAAAGAGGCAGAGCAAGAACACACACACACACACACATCAGCAGTTCATTTGATACTTTTTCCAACAAAATGTCTCCAACTTAGAAACATGTTAACATCATGAGAGGAGACGGACAGGAGGCGAAGATGTTTCTCAAGCTGATGTCCGTTACTGCCGTAATTTGCATTTATGATTTTCTACCGTTTCATTTTCCCAGCTCGGACATTTCACCGCTTTGCACTAAATGCACAGAACCATTATAACCATTTGTTTAGGCCCAGCGATGGACTGGTGACCTGACTTGTCCAGGGTGTACCCTGCCTCCCGCCTGCTAATTGCTGGGATAGGCTCCAGCCCCCTCGCAAGCCTGAATGGGACTAAGCGGTACAGAAAATTAATTCATCAATTTAGATTATCTTAGACTTCCTTTTCACATGCTGCCCTTCAAATTGCTTCGTTGTTCTTTGTGTTTTTGCTTCTCATCTTATAATTATATATTATATAACTATTTGTCATTCTAGTAGACGGCATAGTAGGAATTTCATCGTACAGAGAAACATCTTGCTGTGCATTTGACAATAAAACATTTGATCCGAGTCATTTCCCTGTAAACAGAAGATGCGTTTTTTGGCTTTTTTCTGCAGGAATTTCATTCGTTTTTCTACCTTTGCATTTTTGTCATGTTTTGTTGCTTCAGTTTAGTTTTAAAACATACTGATCGGTCCACATGTGGTGGCCGGAGTCTGTCAGTGGTAGTCCGAGTCCGCACAAAGCAATATGGAAAACAAACAGCTAACAAAAAAAACAAAGCAGCTTTCAACACTGAAAAATAAACGAATGCCTCTGAATTTCTTTTTGCCAAGAGTAAAAGAGTAACAACGAGTACACGTTGAGCCCTGCAAGCTGCTCTCCTGCAGATAATTCAGGAGCTCCACCGAAAAACGACACGATAAAAAACATAAACGTAAAATAACCGCGTGGACGAGGAAACCTCCAACAGTCCTGCAGAGCATGACAGAACTGAAGAGATTCATTACCAGGTTTTCCTTCCAGGAAAGGCCCCATGTCCAGCTGCTCGGGAAAACTGATGAACGTGTTGAGTTTCTTCTTATGACCCGTTTGTCTGTAAAAAAAAATAAAAAAATAAAAGCTTTTGTCACAAAACTACAAGAACAGCATAAATGTTTCTATCAACCAGGTGAAACTGGTTTTATTCACTTTAATCATCATTAATCATTTGCAGCAGAAACTTAAAAAGTATTTATTTCGTGATAAATAATGTTTGATCAAGTTTTTTTTTTGGTTTGTCTTTCACTCCATGTCAGTACAGAAATGACTGAATCTAACTTTTATATAAACAAAATGAATGAATAAATAAATAGGAGAACGTATTCTTCTCATTCATTTAATGATTTCTTCTTTTGTCAGCTGGTGTCAGCCTCAGTCTGCGTTTGCTTCTCTTGTAAAACACCGAGTGACCTGCGGCTCGTTACGATAACCTGACAGTGTTTCAGTGGGACAACAAATGAAGTGATGGGGTTTTTCGAACTTGTTTATTTTGTGATTTGGTTGTGAAATGTTATCATTATTTTCTTTGCAATTCTTTGTTTAAACGTTATTTTTTCTTTGTTTTTGTTTTTTTTTGTTCGAAATAAATTCATTCATTCATTCATTTAAGAGAAGAACACGGTCGCTAATCCCTCCACAGCTGCAAACTCAGAACATATAAAACAGGTGACGAACTAAAACCTTTCGAAACACCAGACAGTGAAGAAACTGAAGCGTGTTCGGAAAGACTTCTTCCAACTCCAGTACAAGACAGAAAGGTACCGGAGATCATTCCTGCCAGCAGCCATCACCCTCCGGAACAAAACACTTCATCTTCTCATGAATTATTATTCTTTTTATTCTTTTTAAAGGGGTGCTAAACCTGTATCTTCCCACAGGCCACACGATACTGTCACATGTTCCATCAAATATAAGTTTATGGATTATATTTAAAAGTATAAACAGTTGGGTTCCTGACAACAGTGACGGTTCAGCCTGAGGACTACAGATTGTTAAATCAGAGGACTGACCGATCGAAGACGAAGCGCATGAGCTGCAGGTTGAGTGTTGGAGGAAGGCTGTGCAGTCTGATCCTCCGGGTGGCGTTCTGTTTACTCTGACAGCTCTCACAGAAGTAACGGTTCTCCCCATCCAGCTTCTCCTCCTGCAAGGCGAAGCGCAGGGAAAACGTGACCCACAAACACATACAAGTCTCATTCTGATTGTGTTAAACATGTTAAATAAACTGATCATAATCCATTGTCAGCAGAAGAAGCTTTTTATTCCCATCAATCTAAAACCCACTGAGACAGAAAGTGAACCAATCTGTTTTATTTCTTGTGGTGTTATAATAAAAAAAAAAACAGCTTTCCACGTGGAGACAGAATCATAATCTTACCTTCAGGAACTCTGTGACACACTCTGAGAGGCTCTTGAGGCCCTGAATGTTCAGCTCCAGCTCATAGAAACGGGACGGAAGAGCAGATGATCGACCACACTGATTACATCTGAAGAAATAATGCAGGAAGAAATAAACGTGTTATACAGGGAAATTATGTGGACATGGAGCACTTTCAGACAATAATGACTTTAAATCAGCTGAAAAACGTTTAACAATGTTTCTGTCTGTTGCTTTTATTTGAGTTTTTCCATGAAGAAAGGGAATGATGGAGTCTACAGCCAGGACAAATGTAAAGTACCCCTGGTTTTGCCTAATCCATCTGAATGCTGCAGCCTACAGGACAACAGTGTTGCTATGTGTTACAGGCTCACATTACCACAGATTAGCACTCCCTTCTGGTGTTTAATAAAGATATGTTTCTGTGCAGCTTAATTGCAGACATAAAAATACAAAAACAAACAATAAGACAAGGTAGTTAACTTTGCCAGTCTCCTAAAAAGATGAGTGGAAGTGATTCAGTTAGTGGTTGCAGGTCAGTAAAAGAGCGAGCAGACACAACAGTAAAGATCACTTCGTGTCTCAAAATGTCATCTGACCTTCTATCATAAATGTATCTTGTAAAACTACAGAAAGAACATAAACATCTACATCTACGGATTCTCCTGCAGTAAATCACATTCTCAAACACGTGTGTCAGGTCATATTACTCAGTTAACCCCTTCATCACAAGAGCCCACTGTAAAGGAGGTAGCATGAGATCCATACAGTACAGAACATGTTTACACACACTAGGAAGCAGCAATCTTAACATGTAGCACACCAAAATGACGGGGAGAAACTCAGCTTAAAGACTCTACCAAGCACTGGCATCCAAACCAAACACAGTTCAAACCTCAAGCAAATATATGGGAATGTAACAAAACCATGAGAACACAACTGTCCACAATAGAGTTTCTGATCATTTCTCCACTTTAAGCAAAACCACAGAAACAAGGAGTCATATGAAAGCAGAGACTCTGCTGATTACAGAGATGTCCATCTCATCACGGTGGGACAAACACTCTGGGAGAGAGCAGCCATTTGGAATAAAAGACATGTTTAACCAGAGGAACTCTAAATCACCTTCTTGACTTCAGGAGCTAAAACTGACAGGACAGAGGGTGATTGCTTTTCTCTGAGTTTTCCTCTTTGTCCTTTCAGTATAAATATTCACCAGAAGTAATTGGCGTCTTTCCCAAAACTTTGCCTGCCATTTCCCCCCAATCCTGTTTAATTTGTTTGTACTCTTCCAACATATGTGAGCAAAGCAAGCAGGGAGATGATTTAACTTTAAAAACTGTGTGTGATGAGAAGGCTTACACTGTGACATAGGAGAACTGTCCACAGAACTGCTGCTGAATGACGTTTTGCAGGTTGGGGTTCTTCTGCTTGGACAACGTGTCCTCCAACAGAGACAAAAACAGCTTTGAAAACTCCTGCGCATCCTGAAACGGAAAAAAAACAAAACAATTCAGTGCTCTGTAGATTTAAACACATAAACAAGCTGACATTCCCACTTCTGGGAACATTTAGACAAAAAAACATTAATAACCTATTTTTGAACAGCTGGCCAGGTCACTTTTTTTGGAGGATAATTCATAATGGATCATTAATCAGCCCTGCTCCCGTGTTGAACCATGAATCCAGCTCTGCATTTCTGAGCGAAAACCGGGATAACTTTGGTTTATGTGCGACTTACCTGCTGCTGTCCCGTGTCCAGACCCAGAGCTTTGACTAGTCCTGATGGGTCGATGTATTTTCTGTTGCTGTTCTGGAGCAGAGCGAATAGATACTGCAGATGCTCACAGATGGACTGGGGCTCGTAATCTGAGAGAAACAGCAATGTACATTTGAGAGGAAGACGTGAATGAAAAGGTACAAACACCGTCTGTGTCTGCTCGGTCACACTAGACAACATCGCTTTCATAAAATCATGTCATAATATAGATGAAACAAAAATTAATTATAAAAAAGCAACAGGACACTTGCAGTGTTGAGGACACTATCATTACTTCCAACAACATAGTAATTATTGTTCTGGTTAGCTTGAATAATAGAAGCTACGTATTAGATTAATTAACAAACAGGTTATCATGAAATTAAATATGACATGAACTGATTTCTTTTAGTTTAAAATTCATCTGGTGTTGGTGAGGTTGTTTTGCTTAGTTATGGCTGTCCCTGAATAATAAACAAAGATTTCCAGCTGAACACAAAAAAAAAGCCTGAGGAGATGACCCTGGCCCCGTTCTGCAGGCTAGCTGTATGTGGACCACTTATGGTGGATAAATAAGTGAAGTCAGGCTTGAAGAAAGGAATAAGACACAAAGGATCACTCCTGTGTTTCATGCTATACCAGACTCTGTGTTGTGTTCTTGTGCTCGGGAATTGTGGCACTGATAAAGGCTCTGACGAAGCTCTAGGTTATGGAACCAGACTTGCAGGAATGTGTTGACATAACATGTTGCACCGAGGTTGGTCAGACCCACAAATGTGTTCTGAAAGGGGGTAAAAGACAGACATGAAGAAGAAAGAGGGTGAAGTGTTTCTTTAGGTATGGTATTGTGAAATATTTCCAAGAAAATGCAAGGTGAGTAAATAAATACCTTGTCTCTGCGCTCTGAATTTGGGTCATCGATATTGTGAAAAACATTTTCATCAATCTCCCCCAGCCACGCCTGTTCACCAATTCCCACAAGACAGTTGGGATTCCCTTTGCAATTCCTCCTGGAAACACAATACATGGCCATTACCTTCAGCTTCTTCAAACTACTTGTGATATCCTTGCAGGTCATCTGCTTGTGTTGTCTTTCTTACGTGAAAATAATATAAGAATATGACACCTTCAAGTTACTCTGCAGAAAACAAAGCTTTGAAACTTTTAAATGAGCCTTTAATGTGCAGAGAGGTTGCCAGACAAGACCAGGCTGAGTAATATCTGAAATATGACTGAGGTAAATAGTGCAGTAATGCATCTTAACTACACTGTGGTATGTAGGGTTGAAGAGTGTTCCTTTATAAAGTTTACATAGCTCCCAGTTACAGTATGAAGGCTCGTGCGCCAGCAAAGATACAAACAGACCTTTTGCCAGCTTTTCTGTGCCGGAGCAAGGCATTGAACCCTCAACTTCAGAAACGATCTTTCTTTATTTTCTGCTTCTTATGATTTTACTGACATGAAACAAAATCTTGGTGTTTAATAATGTTAATACTATACCTGCAGGTTCCTCTCTTGCAGGCCGGGAGATTGATGCGGTATGCTAGCTCTATGTGCTCTTGCTTGATTTCTTCTGGTTTCACCGTTTCCACCCAACGCCAAGCTGCTTTTTCCAGCTGTACGCGGGGCGCCATTATCCTACGGTGTAGCGTTTGCAACAATCACATATATTCGGGAAAAACAAAAGCAAACAAGCAGATGATTAAAGTTAGTCAAACTGTTTCCGGGGATGCTAACATAGCCAGTTAGCCGAAGCTAAATAAGGACTTGCAGGTCATTGCTTACTGCTTAGTCCTTACCAAGTAGTCCTGCTGTTAGCAATGTAGTGCTACCTAACCTAGCCAACTCATGAAGGCTTTGTTGTGCTAGCATTGCCTGACTTAGATTTAAAAAAAAAGTGAACAAACGCTTCGCCCAACAACACGTAAAATACTCATATACGGTAATATAATTTAAGGAAGGAAACGTCTGAACTAAACACATCAATCGTGCTGTTAGCTTGCTAGCTAACTAAAATGTAGCTAGTCCGACCGGCTGTGCTAGCTAGTCATTTACCCATGTAAGCTACTTTCTGTTTAACGCAGCCTGACGCTAACATAACGAATTTATTGTGTTAAGAATAAATTTGATCGGACCTGTTATGCGTGCAGCTGCTACATCAATATTTTTAATGTATTTTCACATTTTATTTACGGTTAATTTTAGATTTAGCGCCCTTACGTCAGTTTATAAATAAATAATTTATCCGCTCAAAATCAACACGACGTCAACTAGTGACGTAGTGACGTAAATTTGTTGAGGTCAGTCAAATGAAGGGACACCCGTGGACAGAGGCCTCCTGTGCCAGGTTTTACTCAAAGAATTTAGATTTTTTTATTTTTTTTTGTAGGTTATGAACAAGAATAATATATTTTTATCATGTTTTCAATACTTAAAAAATAAATAAATTAAAAAAAAATTTGGACACTATATTAGTTCTGTTCTTGTCTTGATATGGAGCTACTTAGTTAGGAGAATCACATAACTATTATAGTTGTCATAAAATATAATAAGTTAATGAGAATTAGCAGCAGAGATCATATTTCTCCAATTTTTGCTTTTCTTCCTTGTCTCTCTGTTAAAGCCAGTGAGTGACCACCATCCTTTTACTTAGGCTTCTAGGCAAGGTTGCTGTGGACATCCCATGATGCACTGGGCTCCTCTTTGCTCTCTTCACTCGTCCTTTTATACATTAGCTTTTGTTGTAATGGACTGGTGACCCTTCTATGGTGTAATGTAATCCACCTCTCACCCAGTGGAAATAGGGATCACCCCCCCCCCAACCTGAATTAGATAAAGCGGGTATGGATTGATGGTAAAGTGAAAAGTAAAAGGGAGAGTCTAAAAAAGACTGAGTTTACTTACTCTGAGCTGAGCAAATGAGTTCCTGGTTCCAGATCAGCTGCTTTGAGTTGGTTCCATCAACTCTGAGTGTCTATACCAGAGTTAGGAACCACAATAAAAATCCATCAATGGAGTCCTGATACCTGGAGTCACCATGGCAACCGATGGCACAAAGCCTGTTAGTTTGTCACCCCATTGGAGCGAGAAGTTCTCATAGCAGCGTACCAGGAATATAAAGAGGAATTCTGGGGAAAAAAGGTAATACTGCTGCTGCTGCTAAGGAGAGAGGGGCATCATGGGAGAAAACAGCTGCCTGAGTCAGTCTGGAAGTTGGACTCGTCCACTGACTTAATATTTAACCTGATTAAAACTGGAGCATGTGGGTTAAACTATTTGTGGACGGAATAAAATCAGAGTTTTATTTAAGTGGAATCCCACCGGGGAAAAACACACATGGAGGAAACTGAAGATGAAGAATAAAAACATCTTTCAGAAAGCGAAGGCAGA
>JAOXYM010000003.1:4212436-4224536 GCA_028567055.1 Leptatherina wallacei
TTGTAGAAAAACCTGAGACTGATCTTTAAATAAAACCCCCAGCCACCCAAAATCTATTCTATGGAAAATAACTCATTCTTTTCGTTTTTTCTTCCATAAAAACAGTGACTTCATGTCATCAAACTGGCATTTAAAGGGTTAAATTAATTAGAATAATTACATTTGGTATTTCTTATTTGGGCTGAAACTGATTCAGTGATTTGAGCAAAAGGAACTCATTTTCCAATTCAGGGTAATTAGAAAGTTGGAGCCAATCCCAGCAATGAGCAGGCGAGAGGCAGGGTACACTATGAGGTGTCGTATACAGAATGCATTTTAAACCTTCACACATGTATAAAATTATGCAAATAGTACTATAATCACTTGCACATACTCATTAAATAAACTCACATACACACGAGTAACGTCTCACATACAGACTAACAATCAGGCCCTGATTTATCAAAGGTTTGTGCCTCTTAAAACACACCCAAACGTGATAACTGGTGCAAAAACATGCTGCAGCTGATCTACCAACCTGGTGCATCTAGGAATGCGCCCACAAAACGGGGAATATAGCAGCGCAATCCATTTTGCGCATTTGCCTTCAATGAATATACTATCGGCGTTTCTAACAGAACGCACAAAATACTGGGAGGAGTAAATGCAAATAAATCTGCTTTGCACAGGCAACATGATTTACTAAACGTGGAAGTGATTGTGCTGGCTGTTTTTGTGCGCTCGCTATTTTAGATTTTAGTAAATCAGAGACTTAGACACACATACATTCTTGTGTTGTCTTTCAACACATAATCTTGGTTAGACTTTTATTTTGATGAGCAGACCTTTATTCTGACAAGTGTTTGCATGCTTTTTATTCCCTCCACACTGCAAATGCTATAGAGGCAATGTGTTGAGTACATTTTATTGTTGAACTTTGGTTAATATTTACATAAACATTTACAAATAAAGCATTTTAAATTTATGCTGTTATTAAAAATTGTAGTTTACATATTTGCAGTGAAAAAGACCTTGTGTAGTGAACATGATGGTAACTTTTTGTGTTGTATGTATTACAGTTTTCACGCTGTCTGTGTGAAATGATGCAAAGAGCCACAGTAAAGAGAAAAGAGTGATGCTTACTACGACTCCTTTTCATTTCTGCAAAAAAAAGAGTTTTGCTGATTGTATAGCTGCAGTTCCTACACTGTAGTGAGGACAACACAATTCTGCTTGAGCCCCACGTACATACTGTATATACAAGACACCCTATCGCCATTTGAATCAGTGATAACAGTACTGTATGTGAGAAGTTATACATGTGTATATTTGAGCTCATATTAGTATCAATGACGGGTTATATAGGTGTATGCACATTATACATTTCTGCATGAATAAACCATAAAAACGTCTTTCTAACTTAGTAAAACGCTGTTGAACTCACGCTGGCAGCCTATCAGAGGATTTCCATATGTACCATCTGGGCATGTCGCACATGTTCGGCCTCCAAAGCCCGGCCTGCACTGACACTGACCTGTCAGCTGGACAGAAAACAAAATAATAATCATTAAAGATTAGATGAATATCAACGTAAATCCCATAAATCTTTCTGTTTGTTCTCTGCAAGTAAACCCAGGACAGAAAATCTGCAACATATGAAGCAGTTACATCATCCCTCCACCTGTGATGAATTCACTGTCTCATATTTCTTCTCCAATATCTCTGATATTCTTAATGATTGTTAGTGATTGGAGCTCCCTGTCAGGGCTGAATGGGTGTGGGTTGTGCAGGTCTTACCTGGTCACAGGTGTCACTGATTGACCTAGTGGGGTCACAGTCACAGGGTTTGCAGCTTTCTGACAGGAATGGTTTCCAGTATCCTTCTGAACAGACGTCGCAGGTCAGACCGTGGACGTGGGGACGGCAGGGACACTGACCGGTCACCGGGTCACACACCTGAGAAAGGGAGCCGTCTGGAGAACAGGAACACTCTGGAGAAAAGGAAGTCCATGTTAGAAGGACACTGAAGTAGAAACACATTTCAATTATGGGACTAAAAGCAGAAAAATGTGAGTATTTGGAAGACAGTAACACTGTAAAAGAATGAGACAATAATAGTTATAGACAATAATATGAAATCTGATGCCACTGTGGAGGCAGTCATGAAGAAGAGCCATCAACACCTGAACGTTCTCAGGAAGTTTCAGGTTTTTAAAGCGAACAGAAAAATTTATCTTTCATTGAGTCCGTCTGAAAATTTTCCACCATGACCTGGTTTGGAAATGTTACAACCAAAGTCTCCCAAAGTTGCCAGATTCACACATGTCATGCTGTATAAGACCGTGTTGCATCCTGCTGTTCATGCCACTATGTTCTTGTCAGAAGAAGGAAGTATTCATTCAGTTCAGTTCGGGGTTTTACCCTCACCCTGGCTCCAATAATCCAGAGGTAGTAGTTGTTAGTTTTAATGTTGCAGGCTCAAGGCCACACAGAGCAAGGCATTCAACACATAATGAAAATGTAACATGACTGACAAGTAAGGCTGCAGAAATGAAAGAGTGACTGAGAAACCGCAGTGGGAAATACAGAGCCAGTAAAGGCTACCAAAGAATAATAAAAGTGATTTTTTAAAATAGTGAAATAATGCTTAATATGGTCCAGATAGAAGGAGCTGGTTGAAAAGTGGATTTAAAAGAAAAACCAGAAGAAGAGTGAAAGTTCCCGGTGTGTGTTGTTGTAGTTTTGTGTGTTAATGACTCACTGTTGCAGCCCTCAGGGTTGGATGCACTCAGGCCGTAGTATCCTCTCTTACAGCGGTCACAGCGGGGACCCTCCACGTTTGCTTTGCACTGACAGGAGCCTGAGTTGTCCTCACATCGGGCCCCATTCGCTGTCCCCTCATTGCTGCAGCTGCAACCTGGAGGTCACATGACAGGAAATGCTCAGATGCTGCACACACTGTAGTGCCTGAGTTATTTCTTATTGCACTTACGTATGCAAGCATCAGGGCGGTCCATCCGGCTGTAGGGGTTTGGCTGGTAGCCGGGGGCACACTGGTCACACTTTGGCCCCGTGGTGTGATGCATACAACCCTCACAGACCCCTCCACTGGTCTGCCCGCTGGCCTCATACACCGCCTGGTCGAAGTAACAGCGCTGCGCGTGGTTGTTACACTCGCAGCCTGAGGGGAGAACAAAACAGGTGGACAACAGTGATGAATAACAACAACAAACCAGCACCTATAGGTGAGGGGAGGAGCGTAGGAACCGTTAAATCAAGAGCTTCGTCTTTCAGCTCCGCTTCACCACAACAGACCGATGCCTCATCACTGCAGAGACTGCACGATAATCCTGTCAGTCTCTCCCTCCTTCCCTCACTCATGAACAAGACCACAAGATACTTGAACTCTTCAACTTGGGGCAGGATCTCATTCCGGACCGGAAGAGGACATGCAACCTTTTCCCAGCTGAGAAGAACCATAGTCTCAGATGTTGAGGTCCTGATTCTTGTCTCAGCTGCTTCACATCACAGCCTGATGAAGCCAACAGAACGACATCATCTGCAAAAAGCAAAGACCCAATCCTAAGTCCACCAACCAGGACCCCCTAAACACCTCGGCTGGACCTATAATTCTGTCCATAAAAGTTATGAAGAGAATCGGAAACAAGGGGCAGCCTTGGTGGAGTTCAAACCCCACCAGAAACGGATCCAACGTACTGCAATGTGAACCAAGCTCTGACATGATCGTACAGGGACCAAACGACCTTTATCAGAGGGTACGGTGCTCCATACTCGTGAAGCCCTACCCATAAGACTCCCCAAGGGACACGGTCAAACATCTTCTCCAAGTCCACAAAGCAGATGTAGACAGATTGGGTGAACTCCCATGCCCCCCCAAGACCCTGCAGATGGCGTAGAGATGGTCCACTGTTGGACAACAGGGACAAAAACACTGGTCCTCATTAATCTAAGGGTCCACTATGCAGCGGACCCTCCTCTCCAGGACCACCAAATAGAGCATACTAGGGAGGCTGAGGAGTGTGATCCCTTAGGTACACACCCTCTGATCCCCCTTCTCAAAAAGAGGACCCCCACCCTAGTCTGCAAGTCCAGCGGAACTGCCCCTGATGTCCATGCAATGCTGCTGAGGCATCTTAACCAGGACAGTCCCACAACATCCAGACCTTCAGGAACTCTTGGCGGATCTCATTCAATCCCAAGGCCCTACCACTGAGGAGCTTCTTATTCACCTTGGCAACATCCCGCCCAGAGATAGGAGAGCCCACCTCTGAGTCCCCAGACTCTCCCCCCTCATTGGAAGGAGTGTCGGTGTTATTGAGGAGGTTTTTGAAGTGTTATCCCCACCAGCCCACAACGTGCCGAATGGAGGTCAGTTGTACCCCATCATCACTGTACATATTGTTAATGATGGACTGATTCCTCCTCCTGAGCCACCGGATGGTGGACCAGAATCTCCTGGAAGCTGCCCTGAAGTCTTTTTCTTCCCACACCCGAGTTTTTGCTGTAGTAACCTCGGATGTCGCACTCTGCTTAGCCTACCGACACCTATCGGCTTCTTCAGGACTTCAACAGGTGAAAATCCCCCCGTAGGACTCCTGACAGCATCCTTTACAACATCTCTGCTTCGACCATGAGGGCATGGAACATGGCTCATTCAGACTCAATGAAATGAGCAGGAAACACTTTATGGTTGACTGATTTATAATGATAGCTCAATTCTTTGTCTGTATAACAATACCATCATCTTCAATTCAGCTTATTGATTCATCACCAATTCATAACATTACATCTGTCATCTGAAGCAAATAGAGATTAAACAGATTCTTAATAAACCCAGTTCACTGTCATCTAGTTACTATCAGTCCAATGGTTGTACTCATATAAAACCATTTCAGGTTCCTTGCTTTGATTTCAGTGGATGATTCAGAGTGTGCACAGAGCAGTGGGCGACACTAGAGAGAAACAATTCCCCTCCTTGGACTCCTGCAGCAGAGCCAGACTTAGTCTCAACATCAACTTCTACTGAATTTCCAACTGCTTTCTCTGACTTTTAAACCTCGATGGCTGTTGTTTCTTTTTAGATATTATTTCTAAATGTAAAAAGTCTTTGAAATGATTGATTTTGTGTAGAACGGATGAGGTTTTGTATTTTTATCACAGTTTTAAAAGTGAAGTAAGAGGTAGGTGAATTCTTACGTTTGCAGGAATGAGTGTTGCCCTCCTCTGCAGGCCTCCAGGGAAGATCGTTGTAGAGATCAGCACAGCGCTCACAGTTCAGACCTCCCGTGTTGTGCTTGCAGTCACACCGAGGATCCACCTGCAAGAGGAAATAATAGGATCAAAAATATGAAACACTTGACATCGTTCTGAATGGCTAAATAAGCTTCAGTAAATTCCTCCTCATACACACCTGCACGGTGCTGGACAGCAGGTTGTTGTAATCCTCCGGCAGGCAACGGGCAGCATGTCCGTGGCACATACAGCTGCCCATCACCTTCATCTCTTTCAGGGCGTAAAACCTACTGAGGGCTCTGCCTGGTAGACGAGGAACATCTCCCAGCTCCATCAGCCTCAGCCTCAGTCCCTTCAGCCCGGACACATCTGCAGATGAAACGGCTATCAATCAGACCTGAACCGGGTCAAGACTCCAGTCATTAAATGCATCACAAGACACATACCTTCAATTTTTCTGCTGTTTGGAGCCGAGACATAAATATACTGACGCAACGGACTGAACTCAATCTGGGGATGAGAAATATTCCATTTGTTTTCTTAATATGCAGTTATTTATCATCACAACGTCGAGCTTCATGCCCATGCGGCTGTTGACCTGCTGATGGACCTGCTGGTCCTTACCTGGTGGTCCTGGTATGGATTTAGCCCGACAGGGGGCAGACTGTGGCAGTATGTCTGATCCAGGCTGAGAGGAGTTGTCGTGGGAACACCGGGGAATGATTTTCCACAGTCTACGGCCAAGTAGAGAGCAGGCTGCCAAGTCCTGCCATCCTGTGTCCTCTCTATGACAAAGGCATTGGGACGAGGACCCTGCAGAGACAACAATGAAAAATATTGAAAATAAAAAAGGAAAGTTCAACATTATTAATTCCCAGACTGATGAGTTAATATGAAAAATTTTCATCAAAATCTTACAAATCAGTTTGTGTCGAAATGTTACATTTGTTTTGTTTGTAGGATGTTTTCATGCATTTAAAATCACAAACAAGAGGATTAATTGGTGACAAAAGATGAGGGTATGGGTAGTGACTGCAGGCTGGATCAGACCTTGAAGCTGAGGATCAGGTTGTTGAGCTGGAAAAGGTTTTTTAGGTCCAACTGGAGAGTGACTGGATTCACATCTGCAGGATAAACAGAAACACCAAGAATCTCCATCATTAAACTACATATCACAGCATCCTTCAGCTACAAATTTATATATACAGATAGACAGAGAAAATGTTTTTGTAAAAGCAGCAGAACTCTGTAGCAGTGGTGGACATGGGGGGGGGGGGGGCTAGAGGGTGGGCTAGACTTTATCAGGGAGGCTACTAATAAAAGAAATGATTGTGTTATTCTCTCTAACACTGCTATGATATCTGCTGTGGTCACATTAGAGGGACATGAGAAATAAAACATCTTTACATTGATAATCTGGATCACCGAGTGGAGAATTTGCAACAAGTTCAAAAAAGGGGCCTGATCTGTGTCCTTCCTCTTTACAAAAAAGTCAGAAATATCTCCTTTTCTCTTCATTCTTACACCTATAGAAAATCGGACTGGTTACAGGATATATTTCGCCACATTTTGATGTTGTAGCTACTTTAAAATCATCTAGCAGCCTTGCTAGCCTCCTGTTTGAATGAAGCTAGATCACGTAGCTCTAGCTTAGCCAACGCTAAGTAACTTATACTAAGGTACTCTTTGAGCATATTTGTAGTTTATTTTCAGCTCCAATGTGAAAATCTTGATCTACTGAGTTGATGTGCAGTCCCTTAATGCACTCGCCGAAAACTAAATATGACAAGGTTCCTGCATTATCTTAAAACTAACCTAATGCCTCTATATAACTAGATTAGCACTGCTATGTAGCTTCATGCTAATATCAGGCTAATAGCCTTACATTAGTAATTGTATCTTCACAGGGACAAAATCTCTTCTAGAAATGTGCAGCCATGTTTTTGAAGGATAACTAATAATGAAACTACTTCAAATTTACTTCAAACTGGTGTAGTGATACTGGTGATCCATGCAGGTCTGGAAAGATGTTTAAATCAGATTATAGAGGTGACCAGTGCCACCCTGCCCACCCCTCTAGCTCCGCCCCTGCTATGTAGATGTGAGCTGATGATTTTAATGACAGCGATCTATCTGTTGCGATTAATTTGTTGTTTTCCTTCCTCACCTTTCCTGGACTGCCACCATCTGTCTGGTCCAGAAGACGACAGGACATCCTGAACCGTGTGGGCCAGCTGACTGTTTGGGTTCCTGGAGTCACATGGGCAGCACTTCATCCTCCTCTGTGAGAGAGAAAAAGCTTTTTTTTATTCTTGCACTTTAGCTCTTTGCTGCTTAATTATATATTCAATTAAGTCACTTTGAGTTTCCCCCTCCCAATCTGTGCCTCTGTGCCATGCAGGGTAGATAAGCAGTGGCTGAACAGGTCACGTAGAAGGAGAGAAGATCAATATTCCTCATATTGGAAGTCTGATGTAATTGCATGCAAACATTTCAGAGATAACATGTGCTGCTAAATTTGGCCAGGCGTGTAATCTTTTTGACACCAGTGGAAATTTGAATTTTTAAATAAAATATTTTTATTGGTTTTCCAAAGTCAAACATAATTCTATCTACAGTTTTTTCACAGAGAAAATGAATTTCAGGTGAACATCTGCCGACCCTTTTATTAGATCTCACTCACACCTCTGGAGTGTTTTCTGTCAAATATTCGTTACCTCTGAGATTAAAAAAGGTTTTTTCTTCCACATCTGTGGAACAATGTGTTCTACTCGCTGTTGTATGCAACATGCACTTTGCACACTCACACCATCCACAGCTGAGTCGCTCTTTTCACCAGTTGGAACCGTTCCCTGTAGCGAATATTGATTCTCCCTGTCAAGCCAAACACCTGTACAAAGTGTTTGACTTTGGACACTTCCAGCTGTTCTCTCTGGTGGAATTAGTCCAACTAGTCTGTTGACTGTTTCAAAATGAATGCCTTGAAAGTATTTTTACCTTCTAGACACGTGCCTCAACACAAACTAATCTGTTATCCAAACTGTAAAAAAAAAAGAAAAAGAAAAAGATGAAGAAATTCCTTTAAACTCACAGACAACATGAGTAGACTAACTCGTAAATAAGAAGCATGCTGCTGCTGCTGCTGCAGAGGATGTGCTGAGGTTTGACCGCACCATGTTTTTACCAATCTTCTGTGTTTAGTTTTTGGTGTATTCTGACAAACATGTCCACTTTGGTCTGGTCTGTCCAAAGGACGTTGTTCCAGAAGTCTTCTGATTTGCTAAGCTTTGCTTTGCTAAGCTAAGCTGTGCTGCCATGTTGCAACCCTTTCAAACAAGCTATACTTGTTCAGTCTTTTTCTAACTGTACGGTCATGAACATAAACATTTAACATGCTAACTGAGGCCAGGAGAGTCTGGGATGTAGCTCTTGGGTTTTTCCACAGTTTGACCTTGATCTGAACTTACTGGGACGTCCACTCCTGGAAGACCGGCAGCTGTCTTGAATGTGAATAATCTTTCTCTCTGTAGAATGATGGATTCCAGATAGTTTGGAAATGACCTGATAAGCCTTCCCAGACTGACGGGCAGCACCAGTTGCTTCTCTAAGATTATTGCTGATGTCTTTCCTCCTTGGTGTTCTGTTAATTTGTCATTATTTTTCATTATATTCACATTATTACTTACTGTTTTTATTTATTCTGTTTTGTATTTCTTTTTATTAGATTTACATATATCTTTATATGTGTGTTTCAGATTGTTTGTCCCAGTGTTTGCTGTCATTTTGTTTTTATATAACATACAATCCTGTTTCTTTATTTTTCACTTTATTTACTTTGAATCACAAAGCCTTCCTTTATGGGGCTCCTCTGTGCCTCTTAAATTGCCCTACGGGGGAGTTTTGTTGAATTTAATAGATTTGTTAATTAAATTGTTGTGTTTGTCATAAATTCTACATTTTCTGTTTCAGAAACTTTATGTTTTATATAAACTTTTCTTATGCACTGAAGCAACGGACCGATTAATTTAGGCAGATTAACTCAGGTGAGTTATGCCATGAAACTCCACTAGATGTCGCTGTTTTGCCTCCAGCTGAGCAGAGAAATATCTGTTCTGTTAAATCTAGTGTTTCTTAATCCTGGTCCTCAGGCACCGCTGCCCTGCAAGTTTTAGTTCTTTCCAACTCCAGCACACCTGATTCAGATTAACTGAACTGTTTGTCAAGTTCTTTGCAAGCCTGCTAATGAGCCATTTATTTGAGTCAAAGTATGGAGATCCCTACAACATGCAAGGCAGTGGTCCCCGAAGACTAGACTCACACCCCGACCCAGATGAGGCAGGATGATGACATTTTAAGCAATAACACACTCAGTAAACTCACATGATACAAAAAAACAAAACATTTTTAACTTCTCATTTTCACCCAGACCTAAATTACAGAAACATAACTCCAGTTAATGTTGTGTATATGCAGCAGCATGATGTTACATTAAAAGTAATTTATTCCCTAGGAACACGATGAAAAAATAATAAAGATAAGTCAGCTAGACCATGCTCAGTATCACATGGGCAGTTTTAAAAAAAGAATTTAAAAGAAAGAATCCTTATCTAATCTTTGGTGATAAAGGCCCTATCAAAGACTCAAAGGTGTGCTCATGCCACTTTCACCACCTCAGCGCACCCTGCAAAGGTCTGTGAGTGGGACTGTCATCTTGACTTTGTACTCTGTGCAGGTTAAAAGTTATTCAACGTGGAAACTTTCCTCCTGAGGTTTGTGGCTTTTGGCATTGCAGGGTATCATTTAAAACACACGTGCAAACACACACTGTTTGTATTATTTGGTGCCAGCAGTCTCCATGAACTGTGCTTTTGGATCCACCATGAGGGTGTAAAGTCTGCAGTGCAAATTAGCACAAAGTTACTTAACTAAGTTTCTGAGTTTAAAACTCAGCTTATATTTTAACCGTGATCCATTACAACAAATGTATAAAGCAGATGTCAAGAACAACCTGAGTTGTAAATAAATAGCAAAAGTTTTGGTAGTGACTGTTAAACATGTTTCAATTTGCAGCTCAGCATTCTGCAGTCACATGTTCAGCTCCTCTCAATCATCGATCCATCAATCAATGGTTTGACTTTTATTTTAATAATTTGGATTCTTAAGATTTTAATACTGTTGTCCCAAATAAAATCAGAAGAGTACAGAAAAACTCAATCCAGCTTCATTTAAGAAAATAGAAATAAGCTAAATGGAGATGGAAAGATCAAGCAACTGCTAGATCAATTCCTTGAAGCAGCATTTTGCACACTCTGTACATTTCTAATAACTTTAGTTTTCTTTGCACACAGGTTTCATTGTGATTTTTCCCTTTTCTTATCTAATATAACTTAGATCAGATTAGAGACTGGATGTGGCAGAACGTTCTTCAGTTAAATGAAGACAATACACTTAATGGTTTTAGGGGAAAAATACATTCAGGAACTTCTGGTTCGTTATGAAGCAACCAGATCCTTCAGGTCATCAGGGTCAATTCTGCTTTCAGTTCCCAGAGTCAGAACTAAACAAGGAGAGGCAGCGTTCAGTTTTTATGCTCCTCACATGTGGAACAAACTCCCAAAAGCCTGCAGGTCTGCTGAGACTCTCAGCAGTTTTAAATCAGAGTTAAAAACTTTTCTTTTTGCAATTTTTTATGAAAACAAGTGATATATCCTTTTTTTTCTTAGGCTTTCTTTCGTTGTTTATTATTTTGTTAAGTTTGTTGTTAATACTTCTTAATGCTTCTTCTGCACCCCACTGTAATGTCAGTCAGTGGACACCAAGCACATTAACCCAGGTGTGTTACAGGCTGAGTTGATGGGTTTGTCAGGGGAACATGGTCCATGCTACAGTAAATTAATGTGTTTAGGCCACTAACTGATATACTGCAGTTACAAAGTAATATTAACTACATACTTCCACAAAGTCAAAATGTCTGCGGTAAATCATTAGCAGACCCTGATGGTTGTTTTTATTGGTATTTGATAAGATTCTTTGATACAACCATGGACCGAGTTATCATCAAAAGCTGTTGAATTGATTACCATTGTTACATTTCCAACACAGAATGTGCAATTTCAAAGAGAAAAAGGTTGAAATTTTCATAAGAACATGCAGGTAAGACCAGCTGTTAGTCTTTCCTAAAACTTCAACACCAAATTCACAAACCAAAATAAACTATTTCAGGTTATGAAAGGGAAAAGAGGGCAAATGTGATACAGCAGTTCTACTAAAGCTAAATAGCATTTAGTAGAAATACTGTAGTTGTTAGTTTTAAAGCTAACAACTAGCCTTGCAAATTACTAAGCATCAAAATCAAATGAATTCACATGTAGAGAAGAATCTACTGGGCAAATCTGAAGTGAAGTAGAGTAAAGAGATCTTTTAGATTGATGTAGTCTTTTTTCCCCCTTTTTTCCCACAAAAAAGGTTAATGTAGTCTTTTAAAATGAGTAAAAGCATGATTAACTCCACATCACATGTCTGAGTCCTGTCTCACCGTGAATTACACGGTCATCTGCCTTTATTGGACTCTGGTTTGTGAAATCGGTGGGCAGCTGGTGACCTTTTCTGCACTCAGCTTCTGTGTTGCATCATCAAAGCTAACACAAGGCTAACACAAAGCCAGCACATAACTAACACAAGGCTAACACAAAGCTAACACATAACTAAAACAAGGCTAACACAAAGCTAACACAAGGCTGACACAAAGCCAGCACATAACTAACACAAGGCTAACACATAACTACCACAAGGCTAACCCAAGGCTAACACAAAGCCAGCACATAGCTAACACAAGACTGACACAAAGCTAACACATAACTAACACAAG